>JAJIBD010006531.1:0-148396 GCA_021461705.1 Cryptotis parvus | reverse complement strand
GCATGTGTCTTCTTCCAGATGTTTTATGCTCAGGTTTGTTTTGAAGCAAAAGCAAGCACACACTGTTTTAAACTTCTAATGGAACACTAGCACACAACGTTTAGCTGTAGGATGATCAAACAGCTTTTCTTCCTGGCTGTCTCTTTCTTTCCTCCTGGGCTTTGGCAGGAAATATTCAGATGCTGGCAAATACCCTGCATTTCACACTCTGCTTTGCAGATCACCAGTCTTCTACCTCGAGCCACTTGAAAGTGCTTCATTAAGTACCTGTTAACGGCACTGCCATAGTTTATGGAGCATCTTATCAATGGGAAGAGTCTTTATTTCTCTTTTAATAGACAGCAAAGAAGTTCCTAGGTTTTTCTCTTCAAAACAATCCCTTGTCACTGTTTTTTAAAAAAAAAGCAGCAGGATTGATTGACCAAAACTCCCAAAAGGAGTGCAGGAATCTAGGACATCCACTCCAAAATGTAACATTTTGTTACACAAAATATACAAGGACAGGTACCATCCAAGAATAGTGTTCCCACCAAACCCTTCATGAGTCAAATGGAATCAAGCAAATCAACAATTAACATTCATTTCTATGGAAAAAATGTTGAGTATTCCCAGACCCCCTCCCTCCAAATATTCTACCAAATCATACCAAGACCAAGAACAGAAAAACTAACACATATTAAGAGCAGGAATACTGTGACAAATACACAGCTCGGACTGTGGAAAGTAGTTTCTTTTTATTTCGTTTGGTTTTGAGCCATACCAGGCAATGCTCAGGAGTCACTCTTGGCTTTGCACTCAGAAATTACTCCTGACTTGGCTTGGGAGACCATATGTGGTACTGAGGATCGAACCCAGGTTGGCCTTGTGCAAGGCGAACACCTACCTGCTGGTGCTACTGCTAAGCAGAGGTCTATATTACAACCGCTAAACTGGTCCCAGAGAGTAGAGTGGGGAAGACGCTTGCTCAGGCCACCCTTGCAGCTCTGGTGCTGGGGACGGGATGCTGGAGAGCAAACTCAGGGCTTAGATCATGCTATCTGCTTGAGCTATCTTCAATCCCAAATTTTGCTCTTTGACTTTTTGTTCTTAAAGTACCATAACCCTTCCGGGATCCCTTCCAGCTGGTGAAAGCAGGCTCTAAGGAGGGCTTTCATAAAAGTGAAGTGGTGTGATGCAAACTTTCAAAAAGTGGGTGCCATAGTCTTTGTTTTGAGTGAGGGCACTTAAATAACAAATGGAGGGGAGAGGTTTAGGTCTCTGCCTAAAGACAAACTCTGAAGAGGAATCCATAAGTGTCCACACCAGGAGTGTCATTGACCAGAAGGAATTCGCTCCTGCCACAAGAGAGGAGCCTAGACAGATTTTCCAGGTGACCAGTGCTCCTGAACATCCTCCTATGCCCCCCCTCCCACCTCCTTTCCCCTCCTGTCCGGAACCCTGTATCCTAAGCTACCTCAGATCCTTACTCTCTTTCCCAGGGCTGCTCCGCACCTGTGAGGCACAGATGTTAATGGACTTGTTCCGTTTCCTCTTGTTTAGCTTATACTATAGTTGTCTCAGCGAAGAACTCAGAAGGGTATGAGAAATTTTGTTTTTTCCTTAGACCTTATCCCACTAGGCTGTGATAAAGTAAATTTTTGATTGAGCAAGACATGGCCGTAGTTATGAAAAGTCAGTCCTTCCCTGAAGAAGCGCATACTCAAAAGATCATTCAACTTTTTCTTAAATTTTTCTTGTAGCTTCCTTCAGGCTGACTTTTCATCTTTTCATCCTGGGCTCAAGCCCAAGCTTGCTCTTTAATTGATATCCTGAAGTCCCATTGCATCACTGTGCAACCATGGATGGGCTAGAAATATCATCTGGCCAGTGTGTGTGTGTGTGTGTGGGGGAAGCGGGACTTGGGAGTTTGAGGGGAAATTCACTGGCTTTAATTTTTCCTCCTTCCTTCCCTCCCTCTTTTTCTCTCTCTTTCTTCTCCTTTCTTTTCCTTCCTTCCTTCCTTCCTTCCTTCCTTCCTTCCTTCCTTCCTTCCTTCCTTCCTTCCTTCCTTCCTTCCTTCCTTCCTTCCTTCCTTCCTTCCCTTCCTTCCTTCCTTCCTTCCTTCCTTCCTTCCTTCCTTCCTTCCTTCCTTCCTTCCTTCCTTCCTTCCTCTTCCTTCCTTCCTTCCTTCCTTCCTTCCTTCCTTCCTTCCTTTCCTTTCCTTCCTTCCTTCCTTCCTTCCTTCCCTTCCTTCCTTCCTTCCTTCCTTCCTTCCTTCCTTCCTTCCTTCCTTCCTTCCTTCCTTCCTTCCTTCCTTCCTTCCTTCCTTCCTTCCTTCCTTCCTTCCTTCCTTCCTTCCTTCCTTCCTTCCTCCGTGGTTTGGGTCACAGCTGGCAGTGTTCAGGGTATACTCCCGACTCCATGCTTAAGGATCACTCCTAAAGGGCTCAGGGGACTAGATGGGCTGCCAGGGCTTGAACCCAGGTCAGCAGGAAGCAAGGCAAGCACTCTACCCCCTGTACTATCACTTCAGCCCCCTCATTGACTATATTTTAAATTTAAACAGCATTTTAGAAAAAACATGGCCTCTCATGTGAGTGTCCTGGGCTCCTTTCGGGACACTCCTTTGGGGAAGGTGAGCAACAATCTGAGTCATCACAAAGCATCAAGAAGTCAGTGGCATAACACAAAAAGTATAGACGTAAACTACAAGCCCTATCCCCATTCTCCCTACAATTTCTCCCCTTGTCATGGCAGAGTACTTCCTGACTTTTCAGCAGTTTGCAGCCAAATCCTATGCACATTCTGCTCTTCTCTGAAAAGAAAGGAAGAGAGCGGAGGGACAACCGGGACATTGCTGGCTGAGTCTGCCTTCTTTTCCGACACTTGGTCCTCCCGACCTGGTTCTGTAGAAAGGTTCAGGGTCAAAAGCTTTCCACCTAGAAGTCAAACAGGACTTGAAAACAGATGAAGGCATGGGGGTAACAGGGAAAAGAGATAACCTGTTGTGCTAGCTGGGCTTTCCATTTGAGGTGAACAGCACGATAGAAAAAAAACGGCCTGTTAAAATATATGATTATTTGGAGAGTTGGGCTGTGCTAGGGCCGCCTTGGTGCCAGGGATAAAACTGGAGTTAGCTGATCCAGGGCAAGATCCTTAGCCCTGTACTGTGTCCCTGGCCCCACAACATAAATTTTTATAGGGATGTTGGGGAGTCATGCAGGGCCAGGGATAAAATTCACTTCATATGTGCTAGACATTTGCTCTGCCATTTGAATTCTATCCCTTACCTTTGAAAAGTGTTTTTAATGCCATTTTATGGAGTGTTCTTGCTGACAATGAGCTAACAAGAGCTTTTATCTCACCAGTAGGTTGGTTCTGCTTATGGCATTTCATATTTCCATATTTCAACAGGTAGAGGGAAGAGCATTCTGTTGCAGTACACCTACCCAGAGCCTCTGCATCTGCCTGGAGTTGCCTCCTGCAGGAGACCTTTGTAGATAGGAGGAGGACAGTTTGAATGTGGCAGTTCACCTGACCATGTATTCTATACTGGCCAGTATAAATATTCTCTCATGCTGCTGCAATAATCACGGGACTAGCTAGATCTTACTGGTATATTTGCCTGGCCACATCGGATCTCTAAGTAATTAGATCAGAGAGAAATGCTGTTTGCCTCCGAGCATGCAAGCATGGCTATCTGATAACTCAAAGACTAATATACAGAACAACCATAAAGTAAAGATGAGACTTTTGTGAAGACTTGGAGAAATATTTAACTGGCTATAGAATATTCTTTTGGTACAGATGCCTTTGTACTCTGAGAGTACAGTTCACCTCAGAAGCCCCTCCTCCACTCTACCCTGCGGGAGGCAGTTTCAAGGCAGATCTTGGCTCAGCAACATTAACATCTCAAAGGGCCTAGGTGAGGTCCTGGGAGAAATCATCTGATGGGATTTGACCCTAACTGCTCTCCATTGGAGTGGGCGGTTTGTGTTGCAGAGCTATAAAAACTAGCATGCTTTCTTTCTGGGTCCCTTTTTTTTGGAGTTCTCTCTTTCTTGCCTGTTAGCTGTCTCCTCTCTGCAGGGCCTTAACGCGTAGTGGAAGCCATCTTGGCCTACACATGGCCAGGGCCCAGCTGGGAACCCTGAGTTTAGGGTTTTCCTATTGCTAATTTGTATGCCAGAACCTGTGTAAATAAAGCATTTTGAAACTTTGCTGAGTAGAACTGTCCTGCTGGTTTCCATTGGGAGGGCACTGCATGGACAGGTAGCGGTGAAGAGCCGAGGCTAGTGTATTGATGAGCACCGATGGCAGATTCTTCAGATGTTCGGGTCGACTTTGTCTGGCCTGGGCTGTTCCCTTCTTTACCGATGAGATAGCATGTCTTATTTCAGAAGGGAGAACGTGGGAATGACGATCCATCCGGGAATTTGGTATGTGGGCAGGTGGATGGCTATCAAAAAGATTTGAGTAGAAGTCCTGATAACTTCTCCATTGCCTTTCTGGAAGATGTGATAGATCCATCAGGGCGCGGAGGGCAGTCATCTTGGTCTTATGTTGGCGAGGAAGGCGGGCGAATACTTTTCGGCTTTGCTGCACTCCAGATTTTGTTTGTCTTTGAGGTCTGCTTTTATGCTTCTGACTGTTTAGCAAGCTTGGACGTTAGCATTTGGTCCGGGGCGCGCCACGTGGCAATGAGCTCGAGAGTTTCAAGACAAGCGTCCTTTTGTGTTTTTCTGGCATTCTTCGCACAATCATGGAGGTGCTGAACCAGTGGTTGTATTCTTCATCGATGTCATCAATGATGGTATCTTCCCATGTTGCCGCAATGGTGCTAAAGAGTTCCCAGTTGGTGGTCGTTCTGGGAGTTCTCTTTTAAACTTGCGCCTTTTCCCCGCGTGGAAGTAGAATTTTGCCGAAGGAGACGGTGGTCCGATCCTGTCTGGAATTTGGGGACGACAGCAACATCGGTCAGACAAAACCGTCGATTGAAGATGATGTGGTCGATTTCATTGTGGAACTGTCCACCAGGAGATTCCCATGTCCAACGTTCGCTTCAGCCTTCTGAAACTGTGAGTTCCCATGAATAGTCTTGGGGACATGATGAACTCAGATAGTCTCCACCCTGTTCGTTCCATTCTAGGCCATGGGTCCCGATGTGGAGTTCTTCAGCCCGATCTTCTCGGTCCTATCTTGGCATTAAAATCACCGACTATGATCTTGTAGAAGGTGTGATCTTTTTATAGAACTCCTCCAATTCCAGTGAATTTCTCTTTCATCTTCTTTGTAGTGGATGTTGGTGCATAGACAATGAAGATAGAAATTGCTGGCAGTGGGCCACATCTCCTCAAGTGTAACGTCTCGGTTTGTTAGGCATTCAAATGAATCAATGTTGACAGCCATGTTCGTGTTGAAAGGACACCAATGCCACCGACGTTTTATCACATGTTCCAAGGAACAATTCTTCTCCGTGTCAAATACAGCATGATCGACTGACGCCTCCTCGTTCAGTCAGACCAATGATGTCGACTTGATCTTTCTGCTTGCGCATCAGATCCTCAATATATGCTTCCGTGCCAGTGTACGTGCTTGAAAGTACAGACAGTCATTTTAGTCCTTCCGTTTTGGCAGCCTAGGACAACGGTGAAATTTTATCAGGCACTGTTGTTTGCCTTTCTTACTGCTGCCGTATTAAGGGCTCTTCGGGGTCAGGAAAATAAACATTTTTGTTACTGGGTTTGGCATATCGAACACGCATCGGACAGCTTGCCAGGCTCTGCCATGCGGGCGCTATGTTCTCATTGCTTTGTGGGGGCTCTCTCAGAGGGGTGGGTAGAATATTTGTGGTAGTTTGGAGGTAAATCGCGCAATGGGGAAAGCTGGTTTCTGCTCTGCCGGGTGTACCTGTGTCAGCAGGACAGTTCTACTCTTCAAGAAGGGAGACATTCATGACATCGGCAACTATCGCCCCATCTGCCTGTTGTCTGTCATCTACAAGCTGTTTACACGAGTCATCCTGAACAGGATTAGCAGAACACTAGATGAAGGTCAACCATGCGAGAAGCAGGTTTCCGGAAAGGATTCAGCACAATCGACCATATCCACACAGTAACCAAGCTCATTGAGGTTTGTAGGGGAGACAAGATGCCGCTCTGTCTCACGTTCTTGATTTACAGAAAGCCTTTGATTCTGTGGAAACTGAAGCAGTCATCGGCCCTAGTCAAACAGGGTGTTCAAACCCAATACATCAAGATCCTTCCGTGAGCTGTATTATGGATTCACCACCAGGATCTCACCATTCTACAAAGAAGTGATCATTGATGTCAAAAGAGGGGTTCGACAGGGTGATACCATCTCACCAAAAACTCTTCAGTGCCACCCCGAGAACATCATGAGACAATTAGAATGGGAAGGAATGGGAGTGAAGATAGATGGTCGGCAACTACACCACCTCCGCTTCGCTGATGACATCGTTCTAATAACACCAAACATTAGCCAAGCGGCACAAATGCTGGCTGACTTTGACCGAGAATGTGGAAAGGTAGGTCTACAGCTGAATCTGAAGAAAACTATGTTCATGAGAAATGAACTAGTTCCAGAGGCCCCATTCTCTCTCAATGGAACAAACATCTCTGAATGCAGCAGTTATGTGTACCTAGGTCGAGAAGTCAACATGATGAATGACCTAAAACCGAGCTGCGCAGGAGGAAGAGAGCGGCATGGAATGCCTTCAAAGGCATCGAAGAAATAGCTAAAAGGACAAAGAACCTCCGGCCCGGGCACATCTCTTCGACTCCACCGTTCTCCCTGCATTAACATACGCCTCAGAGACCTGGGGCCCTACAAAGCAGGATGAGAATGCTATTCGGGTCTCCCAGAGAGGCATCGAAAGAGCTATGCTTGGAATATCACGCCTCACTCAAGTGAGAGAAGGAACCGGAGTTCTGACCTCCGTGCATTCCAGAATCAGGGACGCTGTCTTGTTTGCCAAGGCATCGAAAATCAGATGGGCTGGACATGTAATGCATTTGGAGACAACCGCTGGACTAGAGCCGTTACCACTGGATCCCACGGGATGTCAAAGATCACGGGCCGCCCACCTACAAGATGGTCAGACTTCCTTGTTAAGACCCTGAAGGAACGGTTTGAGGCTCTTCAATTCCTGAATCAACCAGATGCCATTGGGCTACATTGGCACATGATAGGGTCCAATGGAAATGTTACTGGCGCCCGCCGAGCAAATCGATGAGTAACGGGATTCAAGTGATCAAGTGAAACTTTGCTGGATTCTCAAGTCTTTGTCCGCCGCCACTGATCCCCTGGGGTAGAAGGGGATCCCCTGACCCTGCTCCCAGATTTTCTGCGGGGAGCATCAGCATTTTCCTGCAGCATTCAGTGTTGAGGCAGCTATAAAACCGAGCATTCCATGAGGTTTGGCGAAATTATAACCCCAGTGATAATTTCTTAGAGTTTTCAGAAAAATTGCTAATTCCATGAACCTCATAGGTCATTTCAAAATGTTGCCTTCCATTTTAAGTCTTCTTTGAAATGGGGCACAGCAAACACTGCTGCTGAAATGATCTGTAATCTACCCCAAATGGAAGTGATGGGTGGATGGATGGATGAGAGGATGGGTGGATGAATATCTGAATGAGTGATGGGTGGGTAGGTGGATGAATGAGAAAAGGTGAGTGGAGGAATGGATGGATGGGTTATGGGTGAGTATATGTGTGATGGGTGGGTAGACGGGTGATGGGTGGGTAGATAGGTGATGGATGTGTAGATGGATGGGTGAATGGGGAGTGGACAGATGGATGGATGATGGGTAAATGAATGGGTACATGGGAAGGTGAGTGGATAGATGTATGAATAAGTGGATTAGTAGATGGGTGGATGAATGGGTGTGGGGGGATGGGGGATGGGTGGCTATATGGGTGGGAGGATGAGCATAGTAAAGCACAAGTTCAAGCAAGATCCTGCCTACTTCTCCTCAAAAACTGCCTACTTCTCAGCAGTCTCAGATTTCTATTGACTCAAGAATCCACCCAGAAATCTGGGGAAACATCTTTTGTAGAGTCATACCAATTCTTTTCTTCAACTTAGGCACTGACCACAATATACAGGAAGGAAGTCACAACTTAAAAATAAAATTCACATATCAGCACCAGGCCAACATTGAACCAGAATTTGAAATCCCATGATCCCACTTGTAGTTTTGTTCAATGTCATTGACAGCATGAGACACCAGAGAGCTGGAATTTTCTCCAGCATGGTGGGCTGTGCCAAGCCACTGGGGTCATCCTCCACTGAGACAAAGCTGCCTGGCACTGGATTTAAATCCATCCACCCACACATCTCTATGTGGCTGCTGTGCTCATCAGCCCGGTGAGCCTGGCCTTGGGAGCATGTCCGTGGAGCTCCCCCAAATTTCATTTGAGAAGGATTTTGGAACTTGTATCTAAATAGTGGGGAGAAAGAACTTGTCAGTGAATTTAAGAACCATTCACCAAAGCCACTGCCCTTCCACAACCCCCTTCTACCTCCTCCTCATGATCCCAGAGCAGCCAGAGGGAGTCCTCCCTGCCTACCTCCCTTCCAAAAAAAAATTAAATAAATAAACAGCTTCAGCTGTGTTCAAGGCCAATGCCTTACCTACAGCACTCTATTTCCAGCCTCTGCTCTACCTTCTGTTAGGCGTTCTTAGCTTCATACTCTAGATCACTTTCTGGCAATATCCAGGGTGCAGATCAATGACTGACCACTATTTTGTCATTGTTGTTTGGAGGCCACACCTGGTGTTCAGGACTTATTCCTGGCTTTGCACTCAGGGATCACTTCTGGCAGGGCTCAGAAACCATATGGGTGCCAGGGGTGAATCTGGGTTTGCATTGTGCAAAGCAAGCACCTACTACTATACTATTGCTATAGCCACTTTTTATAACAGTTGGCCTCCAGGCCTCCCCAGTGGCTGTTCCTGATGGCAAGGTGGTGACACCGAGAGGTCCATGTGAAGCCAGTGGCAAAGCCATCTGGCACCCAGGCAAGTGAGAAGTCTCCTTTGAACCCACGGATCATCATCATCTGCTGCCTCCGTGAACCCAGCAGTTTTCTTTCAGTCCTGACTCCCTTCATCACTGCACACAAAGCTGTAAGAGGCTGCAGACCCCAAGCACCAGATTTGGGCCGAGTCAGCTGCTATTTCTCTCCAGCTCCCCAGCCTCAGCCCGTCCCAGCCCAGCTCTCTGCCCCCTGGCTGAGTGTGGCTGAGTGACTGTGCCTCTAGTGCTTCCTCCCCCTTTGCAAGTCCTCCCCCACCCCCACCCCCATCCGTGTTAGAAGCTGCACAAACACTCTTATCTTTTGGCAGCTTGTAAGTCCTCTCCCTTCCACCCTGCCCCCTGCCGTATTGTTCCGCTGCCAAGCTTTCCTCTGGAGCTTTGTTCTGCAATGCAGCAGGTGGAAAAAATTCTACAAAGGGGGTAATAACCCAACGCGGTTTATGGAGGTCATTTCTCTGGGGTGTGAATAGAAGGGCAGAGTCCCTTGTACTTCGAGCGTGCCTCCTTGGAACACACAGCCAATTGCAGTCTCACCCCACCGGTTTAAAATCTGATACCGCAAGTCCTGGGTGTGGATGCAGCAGGATTTGCTGAGAGCAACGGGCATGCAAATATTTGCTTCCCGAGGGGGCAATGCCTGCTCACCCCTCCTCTCTCTCTTCTTGCTATTACCAAAGCCTCCCTTTGGCTGAGTCTTGCTGGAGCTCTTTATGAATAACCTTCTTTTAGCTCCTTCCTTTCCTTTCGTTGCAGCTGTTGTTGCCACCACCAGGGCTCACCCACCTGGCTGTGCTCTGAGACCACACTCTGCTCTGGCCTATGTGTGTAGCGAGCGAGGAGGGGGAGGGGGGGGGAAGACCCAGAGAGCAGAGCTGCCGAGTCAGGTGTGGTGCATTGGGGGGGGGTTACAGTTGTTTTTTGGGTCACACCAGCGACGCTCAGGAGTTACTCCCGGCTCTTTACTCAGGAATTACTCCTGGGGGTGCTCATGGACCATATGGGATACCAGGGATCAAACTCCGGGTCGGCCACTGTGCAAGACAAACGCCCTACCCGCTTGCTATCACTCGGCCCTGGGGGTCACACTTGTGACCTCATGCTTGTGCTTCTGCCATAGAGAAGTGATGGAATCCTGCGGGCTGCTGGGGATCTTAGTAGATCTTAGCAGCTGCCCTTAGTAGAGTTCAGACATATCTTACTAGAATCCAATTCACCTATATATTGATTTATCGCCTTTCCAGAATGTACTAACACACCAATCCTCTTTTGTTTTTTCATGATCTCTTCTGGGAGGAATTGAAGGGACCTGTTGCATGCCCACGTGCTTCTCCAAATGTCTCTGAACCCTTTTGTGACTGTGAGGATGAGTGCCAGCTTGCATTTCCTGCAGGAAGAACTTAGAAAGGCACCACCGGCCACAGCACACACCCACACTCACAAGTCCCAGGGGGAGCCCATGAGGTGCCCTCAGTCTCCTTGTCTTTACGGTGCCCTTTGAACTCTCTTAAGGATTCGCTTCTCCAGCAATGGATGTTCTCAGCAGATCTTGCATTTACTCTGGTTGCTCCTTCTTTTTGGGAGTTGCTCAGTAAAGGCTCATCATCTTGGGTGTTGGCTGGCCTGGCTGGGGCCCAGATATCAAGCGGTCACTGTGTTTACTGAGTGAGCAGCAGGCAGGTGAGAATGTGAAAACACAGGCAGCCAGTGGGGGAGCACGGTCAAGGTCAGCCTCAGGTCAGGAGGCTGGGAAACAGACGGGTGCCCCGGAAGCTCCATTAGAGCCTGCTCAGAAGCAGCCTCTGAGTTGGGGTACCCACAGTCCGACCCCACTGGGGCTGTCCTTCCAATGGACAAGGTACATTTCTAGAGCAAAGGGGAGAGCAGCGCAGAGAAGCAGGCAGAGGGAAGGACAGAGAGGAGTCAAGGACGTGAAACTCAACACACAGGCCACCTTCACACAGCTGTGAAGGGTGTGGGGAAGAGGAGGCTGCGGTGGGTGCGGGGAGGGACATATGGGGGGATGCTCATGGTGCGCACGAATGAGTGGGACATCCGCTTCAGCGGGGCAGAGGAAGACCCGCGTCTCCCATGGGCGAGGGCAGGGTTGCGTGAGACTTGCTGCCATGCCCCAGGTGAGGGGCATAAAAGCACAGGAGGGCCATGAGGGACTGTTGGGTGACAGGCCCTGCTTTAAGCTCCAGCTGCACTCAGCTTTGCAGCCCCTCCAGCTCAGCTAGAGAGGTTCGAATCAGCTCTGGCACTTGTAAAGCCAAAAGGCCCACCTGAAGTGCTGCATTTCAATAGAGTTGTTTACCTGCCTTCATCTCTAGATAGCCCAGCCCACTATGGGTTGGGCTGGGAAGTTTTGAAGGATTTCTAGCTATAAAATAAGCTGGCAGGAAGGAGGAAGGCCTTTTTGCCATTTTGACTTCCCTTGGTTTCTGCCTCTCCTTTCTCTGTTGGGCTTCAACACATGGTGGCAGCATCTTGGCTACACGTGGGCGGGCCCAGCGGGAACCCAAAATCTGGGGGGTTTTCCTGCTCCTGGCTTGTATATCAGAACCTGTGATAGTAAAGCCTTCTAAAACTGCGTCGCATTCCTGAGTTTTCATCCATTCCCGCCGGCTTCGGAGGTAGAAGGGAACTCGTTTCCTGGTATTGTTGGGGACCCCAGCGGCTCCCGACAACGGAGTAAGCAGGGAGACATGCACACCTCATTCTTTTTCTTCTCCTCCAAGAGATCCAGTGCCACAATGTCACAGAAAGGAGGAGGGGTAAGGCAGCCTGGGACGTAACAGGTTGGAGTGACACTGCCTCTAGGAAAGGAGCTTCCAAATGGCCCCAGGCTCGGAGCAGGAGAGTAGAGCCAGAAGTAGGGAAGGAAAGACTCACGCATGCACCGCCTGGGGAGCAGGAACCTAACAGCCCATACAAGGACACTGGACGGGTTGGAGAGATAGTACAAGGCCCAGGCTCTTGCCTTGCATGAGGCCAACCCCAGTTCAATCCCAGGTATAGTCTCCCAAGCAGAGTCAGAAGTAGCCTCCCTGCCACCAAACACAAACAAAAAAATACAACTATTAGGGCTGGAGGCATGTACGGGAGGTAAGATTCTTGCCTTGCTGGTTCTAATCCCACCCCCACCAGTTCGATCCCCAACATCCCGAATGTTCCCCACCCCCAGCACTGCCAGGAGTAACCCGCAGCATTGCTGGGTGTCCTAAAGAGCAAAAAGGAAATGTTTGAACAAGGAGTCTATCTTTGAATAGTCTCTCTCTCTCTCTCTCTCTCTCTCTCTCTCTCTCTCTCTCTCTCTTTCTCTGTCTCTCAGTCTCTCTCTCTAGTCTCTCTCTCTCTCTCTCAGTCTCTCTCTCTCTCAGTCTCTCTCACTCTCTCTCTCTCTCTCTCTCAGTTTTGGGGGAGACATAATGCTCAGGCCTTACTCCTGGCTATGCTCAGGGATCACTCCTGGCAAGGCTTGGGTATCGAACCTAGGTCAACCCTTTGCAAAGCAAGTGTCCTACCTTCTTGCACTATCTTTCAGATCTGGGGATAGTGTCTGCAAGTTAGTTTAATATTTAAAAAATCTATTACAAAATTTTGTTTTAAAGATCTATTATAGTTTAGGTAATGTGTTTACAATGCTGCAATTTATGGTCGTGGTGTATACGCTTCTACTTTTCCAAAACGGAGCTAAATAAAATTTTAACTTTTTAGTTGATGTTTTCACCAGGACTTCCCCATGCGGTGGGAGCAGGGCTGCCATGCAATGCTGGGGATCAAACTCGGGGCTTACTCATGCAAGTGACCCCCCCCAAGTCTCCCACTCTTGCTATCTCCCAGCCCAGTATGTTTAATTCGGAGGAAGCAGGTCGCTATCAGAAACAAACAGTCTCCCCACACATTCCTTTCTCAAGGACAAAGCCTTAAAGTGCAAAGGATGCAATGGCGGATGTGATGCAATACCACTGGAGATTAGCTGGGCTAATACTTTTATTAGCATTATCAGTGGTGTTACTAGCACTCTGGCTGTGAGTCTTACGCTTTTAATGCATTTCCCTGATCACACTTTCCCCATAAGTCTAATTATTTTTCATGCTTGATTTTGAGAATTTTTTTTTAAGGGAAAAGAAGAACACAAAATTGACTTCACAGTACAAACCCTGGTACCTGGCACTTCTAATTTATGAGATTATTTTTCTGGATTCTTGTCTGTTTTTGTATTTGTTTTCTATTGGTCCTGTCATGCGACCATGATCTTAGTGACTTACTATAACATCAATCTTTCACCTTCATAGTCTAAAGATTGAAGGTTCAAATAGGCTTGCCTGGACCGGAGAGGATTGGTACAGGCAGTGCTGTGTTCCTTTCTGCCTTTTTTAATTTCTAGAGATGGTTTCGTTTTCTGGTTTATAGTCATTAATCTTCCAAAGCATTAGTGAACAGACAAGTCTTGCTTCACATGGCAAAACTCTTGAGTTTCTTGTATCCCTCGCCCCTATCTTAATTGCCACAGAACTCTTATGATCACATTGTTCATTCCTGTACACACCAGGAAGGGAAAACAATTCTTGGAGCTTAATGCCATTCTACCTGCAAAGTCCCCTTTGCTGTGTAAGATAACTGTGCAGTCTCCAAGGTTTGGGATGGGGTGTGGTTGGGAGTGGAGGCATTATCCCCCCCCTCCCACCCACCACCCTTTTCCCCATCTCTCTACCAGTTAAAGGGATATACATGTTAACCTTTCAGTATCTGTATTGCAAACCACACTGTCCAAAAGGGAGAGAGAAAAAAGAGGAGAGAGGAGAGAGAGAGAGAGAGAGAGAGAGAGAGAGAGAGAGAGAGAGAGAGAGAGAGAGAGAGAAAGGTGCCTACCATAGAGGCAGGTTGTGGGGGATGGTGGGAGGGAATCTGGGGACCTTAGTGCTGGTAAGTGAAAAGTGCACTGGTGGAGGGATGGGTGTTGGAACACTGTATGACTGAAACCCAGTCATGAGCAGCTTTGTATTGTTCCATCAATAAAATAAAAATTTTTAATTCCTTCCAAGACTGTCACCTGACACCTTTACAGCTACATTTTTTTTTTTTTTTTTGCTTTTTGGGTCATATCCAGCAATGCTCAGGGGTTACTCCTGGCTCGTTGCTCAGGAATTACTCCTGGAGGTGCTCGGGGACCATATGGGATGCCGGGATCGAACCCAGGTCGGCCGTGCACAAGCCAAATGCCCTACCAACTGTGCTATCATTCCAGTCCTACAGTTTTTTAAAAGTTTAATTGTTGTAGTTTGGGTCCTATCCTTATGGATGTATTTGAATTTATGGTATATATGTATTTATGTATGTATGTGTGTATATATACATATATACATATATACATATATACATATATACATATATACATATATATATATCATTATGGTCCCCAGGTACCATCAGGAGTAACCCCTGAACATTGCCAGGTGTGACCAAAAAAAAAAAAAAAAGGAAAGGATTCCTTTTTTCTGTCAAACCTAGATGAGAAGAACAGATCAGAGAGGTGAATATTTGCTGACAGTCACACTGCTGGTTAAGACATTGCTCTAAAATGGAAATCCATTTGCTTATGGATTAGAGAAACACTAGATTGATTCCAACATAGTCTCCTTATAACCTTTTTAACACAATAGGATGAATACGTATCCCACCCGCACGGCAGAGCCTGGCAAGCTACCCGTGTTGTATTTGATATGCCAAATACCAGTAACACTTATAGACCTCATTCCCATGACCTGATGGAATGGCTTGAGGCTCTTTATGGTCCTGGAGCTAGCAGATGCCCTTGGGCTACACTAGTTCGTGACAGGACATATGGAGATGCTACTGGTGCCCACTCGAAGCAAATCGATGATCAACGGGAAGACAAGTGACAAGACAATATATAAAATAATATATATTACTTTTGCTTCTACAACATGAAGCTGCCTAAGACCCCAATCTTGGTTGGGATTTGTTCATTGGGTTTTGGTGGTGGTCAGGGGCTGCTCCTAGCTGAGTGCTTGGGGATCTCTCCCACAGGGGGCTCTGGACCACGCCGTGCTGGAGAATGAACCTGGGCTTCTCATGGGGGTAAATCGTACACGAGTGTTTATTTGTCAGCACCCCTAAATTGGAAGAACGCAGCAGAGAGGGACTTTGTTCCTTTATTTTTTTTACAATAAATCCCAAATTCAGAGGGTCATTTTAAATGAACTTCCCTTCCTAAATCTTGATTTGAATAATATTGAGGTGCGTTTCCAGGTGTGGATTATATTGAGTCAACCATGTTTAGCCTCTTGTTAGTGAGGATACAAATATGATTATATGATTACTTTTTGCTTCAATTTTGAATAAATTTACCTTGCAAAATTTTCCAGATGACTGGTCTATATCCAGGAGGCAGGTTCTTTAATACATGACTAGCCCAAGATGAAAAAGAGCATTTATTTAAAGAGCAAGTCACAAGTTGGGATGAATGGAGCAGACAGCAAGGGAAGGGAATAATGTGGCTGGGTTCATTCTCTGCATTTTGTATGGGAGGACGTCGTAGTGGCAGGGAAAGCTCCAGATAGCAAGACACAGTCTTATAAAAATGAGGCCGAAAGAGTGAAGCACGTTTATGCCTCATTGGTTTAGAAAAAGCAGGGGCGTGTTCACCTTATTGAAAGTGACTTCAATGAAAAGTGAGAATGTAGAGAGATGATGGGGGGGTTGGGGGAGATTGATGGACGTGGGCTTCCTGTTTTAGTGTCCCTGCCAAGTGCTCTGATGTTGCCTCCATCTCCATTCAAGCTCATTCCTGCTACTCTTGAGTCTGTCCAGATTCAGTTTGATTTTTCCCCCTTCCCTGGACACCACAAACCCTCTTCAAACTCTGTGTGAGTGTGTGTGTGTGTGTGTGTGTGTGTGTGTGTGTGTGTGCTCGTGTTAGGATTGGAGCAATAGCACAGCAGGTAAGGCTTTTGCCTTGCTGTGGTCAACCCAGGTTTGCCCAATAGGGTCCCCTGAGCCCTGCAGAAGTGATCCCTGAGTGCAGAGCAGGGAATAAGCCCTGAGCACTGGCTGTGACCTAAAAAATAAGTAAACAAACAAAACCTCTGTGTGTGGCTTCAGTTTCGCTACACAAACCTCTTCACAACGGCTAAAAGCAGAATCTGGTGTGGAAGCATGTGTGTCCAAAGGTGAATAAAGCACAGTATCTGGGCTTCTGGAACCTTGCTTTACCCTCAAGACTTAGGCTTCAATTCCTCTCCTTTATATCTGGCCTGGGTTGCAACTTCCTCACAAGTGAGGTTTGTGACTCACTTGCTTTTCTGCAAATTACCTCAAAATAACTATTAACATATGTCTGTGTTAAATCCTTAATCAACAAGGCAAGAGGGGAAGAAAACAACTTATTCCTCTAAGTCAACTCTATTATTTGTGATGCAAGAGGACATTTCACATGTATTGAAAGGAGCAAGAGTAATTGCCCTTTTTTTGTAAACCATGGCTTTAGAATTGGCCATGAATGCTGAAATTTGTCAAAGAGCTCTTTTAAAACTGTACTTGTGAAACTGGGCTGGAGCGGTGGCTCAGTGGTAGAGCCATACCACCCATGGGCGAAGTTCTAGGTTGAATACCTGGGGCACCTTTCTACTCTTCCCCCATCAAATAAAAGGAAGAGCAAAAAGGATCTACTGAATTTCCCTCCTCCCTCGTCTCCCCACTCCCCTTGTTTTAAGGCCATACACTGCAGTGCTGAGAGCTTATTTCTACCTCTATGCTCCTGGTAGTGCTGAGGACTCATTCATTCATTCATTCATTTGTTCGTTCATTCATTCATTCATTCAAACCAGAGTTTGGCTGATGAAGCCACATTCAAGGCCTGACCTCCTGTGCTATTTCTCCTGCTTAGATCTACCTAATTTCTATCACAAGGGGAAAAAATGCGGTGGAAATGGTGCTGTAGGACGCTGGGTCACTAGAGGCCATGGAGTTTCATCTTGCCTGCTTGTCCTTGGGCTCTAAGCTTGCACTGGGGACTTGTATACTTAGAACCTGTTCTTGGACCTTATGCTTGGAGTTTCCATGTTAGAGCTGTCAGGCTGTGTGGAAACCTTCCACATGGAAAGGCCCTGGGCCACTGCTCTGGCCAGCAGTGCTCTTCAGATGGCCCTGGAGACTTGGGAGAAGAGACAAGAGAGCAGAATTTGCATGTCCAAAGACCATGCCCAGAGACAAAAGGGGACCCAGCTTCCCTTGCCAGGATACCCCAGGGTACTCTTTGCTCATGGCCCAGAGTAGACTGCCACCAGCTTGGACAGGAGTGGCCTCTGTTGGAAATGAGCAACACAGGAAGCCTAGTTGGCAGGCTCGGACCTCCTAGGCAGTCTTGGGAAAAGTCCTTTGTGTTGCTTCTGACACATGCCATTTTTCTGCCACGTTGTGGTCACACACACATAACATACTCAGCACAGCTGACAGTATACAGAACTTCCTGGTCACTGGATAAAGTTATTGTTACTGGGAAGGGAAAGGAAGTACCTGCTTCCGGTGAAGTTTGCTTTATGTGGCTGAAATGTGAGGGACTGGGCCAGCTTCCCCGTCCACAAAGTTTATGAGAAAGGCTGACTAAGAGAGGCAAATAGTCCCCAGCAAAGTGGCTGAAATGAAAGCCAACTCTCTTGCACAGGGCCCTTCCTTATTCGGGAAGGGTTGAACCAAAAAACAAAACAATAATCCCTCAATTGCCTAGTAGTCATCTCTAGCTACTGTTTAACACATTCAGAAATTCAAGTGATTATTATTTGGAATACGTTTCCCTTTGCAAAAGTCAGATGAACAATTTTTTGCATATAACAGGATGAGAATACAAATCCTTAGACTTTCTTCCAAAATTTATTCACTTACAAATTTATTCACTTATAAATAATATAATTACTGAGCAGGTAACTCCAAAATGTCCATTTGGATAAAGAAATTCAAAGAAAAAAGCAATAAATTTCTGTCATAAATGGGTGTTTCCTTCTGTATTTCCTGAAGCTTATTATGTGCTGTAAATGACTTAATATTCAAGGATTAAGCTTAACTTTTAAATACTAGATTCTTTCTTATTGATATGTCATATGTAAATATATATGTAAGTACTGAAATAAAGAAAGACACATAGACCACTAGAAAAGAACTTATAAACTTGATTTAAAGCCCAGACTTATGGGCAATTAATCTATGAGAAAGGAACTAAGTATATGAAATGGAGTAAAGAAAGTCTCTTTAGCAAATGGTGTTGGAGAAGTGGACAGCTACATGTTAAAATATAAAATTGAAACTGTATCTCACACCATTTACAAAGCAAATTGTATTTTTGTTGTTGTTGTTTGATTTTGTTTTTGGGGTCACACCCAGCAATGCTCAGGGGTTACTCCTGGCTCCGTGCTCAGGAATTACTCCTGGTGGTGCTCAGGGGACCATATGGGATGCTGGGGATCAAACCTGGGTCGGTCATGTTCAAGGCAAACACCCTACCTGCTCTGCTATTGCTCCGGTCCCCTTACAAAGTAAATTCAAACTGACTTAAAAACCTCGAAAATAGACAAGAACCCATAAAATACATGGGAGAAAACATAAATAAAACCCTACAAGAAGCGGACCTCAGTGAGACGACCACAGAGGCAAAAACATCAAAAACAAAAAAATCAATACATCAAATTAAAAAGCTTCTGCACAGCAAAAGAAACTCAAGCTAAAACAAAAAGACAAACTACTGAATGGATGAAAATATCTGTACACAACACATTCAAGATGATTATTAAGTACCCTCAAAGCTTAACAGCAACAACAACAAAATCCAACAACTGTATCACTGTCTTCCCGTTCATCATCGATTTGCTCGAGTGGGCCCCAGTAGCATCTCCATATGTCCTGTCTCATGCTAGTGTAGCCCAAGGGCATCTGCTTGCTCCCATCTAAAAAGGAGGAGAAATGAACAGACACCCGAAGAGACATGCAGATGCCAATCGGCATATGAAAGAGTGCCCATCGTGACTTGTGATTAGGGACATGGAGATCAAAACAACAATGAGATACCACCTCACAACCCTGGGGTGGGATGTGACAAAATAAATGTCTGGAAACAGCCAGTGTTGACGGGATGTGGGGAGAAAAGAACCATCATTCTCTGTAGGTGGGAATGTTGTCTGGTTCGACCTCTATTGAGTTAAAGCCCAATGTAGAGGAAAACAAAGTGAAGATCTCTCAAAAAGTGGGACTAGAACTATGGCTATTGCTCTATCGCTCCATATGATGCAGGGATAGCACTTCTTGACATCGAATCCTAAATCACAGAAACATTCATTCGAAAGAACATTTGCAGATCTATGTTCATCACAGTGCTCAGGACGATAGTGAAGATAGGGAAACACCCCAAATGCCCAGCTTCAGATGAATGGATCAAAACTGATAAACACACAATGGAACACTATGCAGCGGTAAGAAAGGACAAAATCATGCAATTTGGTGGAACTAGAGTGAAACTAGAGTGTGTCATGCTCATGCTGGGTGAAGTCAGAAGAAAGGACAGATACAGACTGCTCACATGAGGGAGTTAAAACATAAAATATAGTAAGGGAGCGAAAAAGGCCAAATGAAGGCAACAAACTGAACAGTTGGTCCACAGAACAGAGTTTGTGTGGGTGTCCATGGAACATAGTTGTAAGAAGGGGAGGGTCCTTTGAGGCCTCAGTGGAATGAAGAAATTACTCTGGTGATGGGTGTGGTGTTAGGATGACGTGTGCTTGAAACCATCATTTACAGTGTTGTAAATCAGTACCTCAGTAAAGTATTATTTTTAAATATACATGTGCAGCAATGTGGGCATCCAGTAGGAACAGTGTATATATTCAATAAACTTACTGGCTAGAAAGTGTTTTATGAATTAGCTAGATTTTTAGCATTATAGACCTATATTAGCTATTTAACCAATGCCAGGATAATTAGAGAAAAATTAGTGATTTCACCAGTCTTGGACACAGAGAACCGAGTTAATCACATGCAAGGCAAATGCCCTACCTACTGTTTTCTCTCTATGTGAAAACATTCTCTCTCTCTCTCTCTCTCTCTCTCTCTCTCTCTCTCTCTCTCTCTAGCTTCTGTGAATGTTTTTGAGGGCTTTACGCACAGGCAGTACCCATTTTCATGTGGCCCATTTTCATGTTGGAGATTACAACAAAGCAAAGACCATTGTACATTCCCATGGTGCTTGTGTTACAATAATGACTTTATATGTTGGAAAACCACATATTGTCAGGCACCACACTGAATGCTTTCCACCATTTGTCTTACTCAGGTCTCACAATACTCCTACTACAGAGCTCTATTTCCTTCTCAGAGAGGAAAATTAAAACAAGCAGAGTCAGATTAAGGAAGGACATGGCAGGTGGCAGAAGAGCTTG
The DNA here is from genome assembly GCA_021461705.1 of Cryptotis parvus. Classification (NCBI taxonomy): domain Eukaryota; kingdom Metazoa; phylum Chordata; class Mammalia; order Eulipotyphla; family Soricidae; genus Cryptotis; species Cryptotis parvus. The sequence continues at coordinate 127,905 of JAJIBD010006531.1, read as the reverse complement.
AGCCTGGTTTCCTCTGCCTGTCTCTAAAGCTCATGTCCCCTTCTCAGGACCAGCCCAACTGGAGGTCTCAGCTGTTTGCAAAGCAGGGCAGCCAGAAGGAAGTGCCAGCGTGGGGTGAGAACCCTACCCTGCGCTCTGTGGCAGTGTTACTGCAGGGCAATTCCCAGAAAGAGAACATAGTGTTCTAAACCGAACAGGGAACGTAAACAAAACAACTGAAATCTCAGAAATGGTGCTAATCCTTTGCCCCAATTGCCTGAGGTTGATTTCAGAAATAAGAATTTTTCTCTAATTAAATCACCCGAGATACACAGTTACAAAGTTGTTAATGATTCAGTCCATCTTTGTCTGATGGATCCAGCTCCCATCCGTCACCAGACTGTTTCCCATCACCGGTGTCCCCCGTCTCAATGTCCATTTCCCTCCTAGCTCCCACCCTCCCCTCAAGCCTGCTCTATAGCAGGCACTTCCGCTTCCTCTCTCTCTTTCCTTTTGGGCATTATGATTTGCAATATAGACACTGAAAGGCCTGTATATCCTTTTACCTTTTTTAGCAACAAGTTCTTGTCCAGAGTGATCACTTCCAACTCTCCACCACTGGATCACTTCCAATAGTGGTCCTTTCTTTGAGAAATAAATTTTTATGTATAGTGGTTGACTAGGTAGTTTGCCTGTCCCTGGCTTCAATACTGAAAGAGATGACTGGGCTTCCCATGCATTAACAGGTAGTTTACTTCTTCCTAAATTAATGGTTTCCTTAATTAGACCAGATCACAAATGCTTGCTAAGCAATATCAATGCATTCCTTAGAAGTTTCTAAGAAAAAAATTGAATTAGATTGTGTAAGGAAAATTCCAAAGCTGGTATTTGCTGAAAGTAACTTCACATGGTCTGAGGACAGTAATGCCATCCACAAAGATCTGTACCTGAGCTAGTACAGGAGGTAGTATAGGAGGTAAGGCACTTGCTTTGCATGCAGCTGCAGTGGCTGCCATCTTAGTTCAAATCCCTTCACTGCATAAGGAGCTCTGAGTACCACTTGGCATCACTTCTATGTTGCTGTTTTGGGTTTTGTGTTTTTTGGACCACAGCTGGTGGTGCTCAGGGCTTACTCCTGACTTTATGCTATGGAATCACTCCTGGCAGTGCTCAGGGTAATTCCAGGGTTTGATCTTGGGTTGGCCATATGCAACTCAAGCTATTACTGCTATACATTTGCTCCAGCCTCTGGTTTCTTCTGAGCAAAGAGATAGAGGAGTCCCTGAGCACTGCAGGTGTAGTTTCCCCTGTCCCCATAACTACCCCCTGCAAAGATCTCTAGACCTGGGCTAAAGTATACCTCCTTCACATAAGCCTCTTTGTAGAATGAGAAGTAGATTCAGGCATGAACTTCTTAGAATTGCTTTAATTATTTTATTTATTTATTTATTTTTTTTTTTTTTTTGGGAGGGGTCACACCCAGTGACACTCAGGGGTTACTCCTGGCTCTGCACTTAGGGAATTACTCCCTGGCGGTGCTCGGGGGACCATATGGTATGCCGGGATCGAACCCGGGCCAGCACAGGCCAGCCGCATGCAAGGCAAATGCCTTACCCGCTGGGCTATCGCTCCGGCCCCTAGAATTGCTTTTAATTATTTTAACTGAAAATGCTCCATGTTGGGGCTGTTTGGGGTCCCAACAGTATCAGGGTCCATTTAGTTCCCTGGTCATGCTCAGGGCAAACAACTGTCCCCTCCGGCTGATGAACAAAGAACTATGAGCCCAGTTTAGAAAAATCTAAAGCTTTACTTCTTCCAACTTGACTCCATATGAACCACCACACATACTCTGTTACACCACACTGGCTGACAGCCTCACACCCCGACCCCCAAACTGCAAGAAATGACTCCTATGCTGAGGCTGGGGGCAGGGCATAACCAAAAGTGAAAACCAGCTTTGGTGCAAAAACCCCAGAGGGCTGTAAGATGCTAATGCAGAGCACTGCTTCTCTCTCTCTTAGGATAGTAAACTGTCATATCGATAATATTTCTAGTTCTCTTGTATAAACTCAGTAAGAGAGACAGGCATAGTAACTACCTGAGATTAAATATACCAGGTTATCTTTCATGGGAAGATCATATCATATGATCCAAACTGTGCTCCATAGCCAGATTGATCACCTCCATCCCCCTCAGGGTCCTGTCTCCAACAACAAGCAGTCTTAAGTGCTCTACTTCCCAGCCATTCCTGGCCATTCCTGGCCTCTTAGGTCAGAACAAAGCTGATTCTAACCTTGCTCTAAACTTTGGGTCAGAGCAAGGCTTATTCTAATAAGTTGTCCCCCCCCCTTTTTTTTTTTGTAGCCAGAGTGAAACCTTTTCCTCGCAACATCCAGTTGCTTGTAGAAGACCCCTATAGGGGTAAGAAGAATTAGATCAATCTAAGGGCAATTGAGACATTGGAAAATATGATGGGGTGTCCAGGAGTAACTAATGCAGAGTAAACTAAACCACAAATATACTTTCCCCACTATCCTTTTGTGTTTATACAAGAACAAATCCTGGGCATAAATATATGCAAAAAGCTTGTAGAAAAGGAGAAAAACAATCCCTTATTAGCAAAGCAAAAACCCAGGGCTAGCAGGTAGGGTGTGATCCAAAAGTTCTCCATGTAAAATGCATGTTTTTTTTTTTTGATATGAGGCTCTGGGAAATTACACGAACCAAGTAGTACATAAGGTGCATCTATTTTTTTGTTTGTTTTGTTTGGGGCCACACCCAGTGATGCTCAGCAATCACTCCAAGTGATTCCTTGGATGACCTTGGGGGTCATATAAGGTGCTGGGGATCGAATCCAGGTTGCTTGCAAAGCAAGCTCCTTACCTGTTGTTCTATATCTCCAGCCCCACGATTAATCTAGTTTTGAGTGTTCACAATGATAAAGTCAAAAAATTGATCCTTTTCTAAACATAAACAAATTCCAGCAATGCTTTGTGGGCTTTTAGAGAAAAGAATTCTATGTCCATGCCACAGACAAGGAAACAGACACGTGATTTTTTCCCAATGACAAATAGCAAAAATAAAAGAACTTCATAATGAACTTGATGTCCTTCACGCCAGAGAAAACAATCCCTGGATTGGGGAATTCCTGCTTCATAAGCAAGGAAGTCTCCTCCCTAGGGATTCTGGGTGGAAAGCAGAGTAGCGCCTTAGAGGAGGCAGCTGAACTCTAGGCCCTGATTGACTGGAAGGTGACTTTCTCCTTAAAGGCAAAGCTGTTGTTTCCTGGAGGATACAAGATAGGTTGAATTGAATTAATGCATTCATTTGCACTATTGTAGGAAAACTTGAGACAGGCTAGTCACTAGGGTGACCTCCATTTTGTGGGACTGGATAGACAAATGACCTGTCACCCAGAGTCCATACTCAAACCCTGGGTTCTGCTTCCAACGACAGGATTGCTTCTCAGAATCAAAGGTCACACATTTCAGAATTGTACAGATGCTCATATGCCAAATAGTATTATTTCACCATTTGCTCTTCCTCACAGAAGTCTTCTCTCGGGAGTAGAAAGTGGCTGCCTGTATATATACACTCAGTAATGAACAACTTTATTTGACACATGTGGTCCTTTTTCTGTTTTGTTTTGAGGCCACACCTTGCAGTGCTCAGGGACTACTTTTGCCTCTGCACTGAGGAGTCACTGGCGGTGCTCAGTGGACCATATGGGATGCTGGTGATTGAATACTGGTTGGCCCTGTGCAAGGTAAGTGCCTTACCCACTGAACTATCTCCCCCCTATGGTCCTTTTATACTCTACACTATTCTGAGGTCAAAGTTCTCCAGATCTACAAGTGCTATGTTAAGTATTAAAAAAAAATAATAATTCTACCCATCCAAAGTGTTTGTTTGCTTTATGTAGGAATTTGAATTTATGTAGGAATTTGAGGCTCATAGACATGGGGGTAGAGCTGCTACTGGCTCTCCCTGTGCACAGCCGCTCACGAGGCGCCCAGGAGGGATGGCAGGTTCTAGCCCTGGCCTGCCACCCCAGCAGAGCCTTGCAACAAGCCAGACGACCCCCCACTCCATGAGGGCCTCCATTTTCCACATCCAGACTTCCCTCTCATCCAAACTCCACCCAGCAGACCAGCCTATCACAGCCTGACTCACGCAGCCGCAAGTGGCCACGCAGTTCATCAATAAATGCTGGATTTAGAGATAACTACAAGAGTATGCTACCTGCACGGCAGAGCCTGGCAAGCTACCCGTGTCGTATTTGATATGCCAAAACCAGTAACAATTATAGACCTCATTCCCATGATCTGATGGAATGGTTTGAGGGCTCTTTATGTACCTGGAGCTAGCAGGTGCCCTTGGGCTCTACTAGCATGAGACAGGACATATGGAGATGTTACTGGTGCCCACTCGAGCAAATCGATGATTAATGGGAAGACAGTGATACAGTGATACAGGAATTTGAACCCAGGACCTCATGCAAAGCATATACTTTACCACTGAGCTACATCCCTACCCCCAAAGACAATTTCTTGGAGCTACAAGAAATTTACTATAATTTCCCCTTATTTTTGTACCCACATGAAATGAAAACTTATGCTCACACACAAACTAGAACACAAACATTGGAGGCATTTTAGTCACCACTACCTCAAACTGGAAGCAACTGAAAGATCTTTGACGGGTACTCAAATCTGCTACTTGGCCATGAGATTTCATTTAAGTTGAAGGTTACTAAGAACCAACAGATACAGAGATGCCTTCTTGAAACTCTTCTGAGAGCAGATGCTTCTGAGAAGTGAAGACAGCCATACATATCCTCTCCTCGGAGAGTTTTATGGCCATGAAGACTGTGGAGAGTCCGTGCCAAGATGTGCTTGTACAAACACAGTGCTGAAAAACAACCTTCCCTGAGCTTCTCCCACTTATTTACCTTCCCATGACTGGCCAACCCTCTAAGCTCAAAGCTCTTCTCTTTGGTTGTGTTTCTCCCCTCCCCAATTGATCACTTTATTGTTAGAATAAAGTGTCATACTAGTGTCTGGATATTTTTATTCCTATTAGTTATGCACCTGAAATAAACATTTCCCCTCGGAGAAACCTGATTTTGTTTGTTTGTTTAGGGTGCTCAGGGCTTCCTCCTGGCTCTGGTTCAGGGATCACTCCTGGTGGTGCTCTGGTTTGCTAGGGAGAGCACTGGAATCAGCCATGTGGAAGACAAGTGCTTTAATGGCTGTATTATCTCTTCAGCCCTTGAACCTGACTTTTTGCCAGATATTTCTAAGCTGGCTCCATTTGTGTACCCACAACCAGTGTCAACTATACTGACACTTCAGTCCTATGTCCAGAAGATGACAAATATTTTTGATAGGATATGCATTACAGATTCCAATTCTATAAATGTGTGGGTGCGTTGTTGGTTTGTTTTGGTTTTGGGGCCACTCAGTGATGTTCAGAGTTCACCTCTGAAGGAATCACTCCCTGTCTGTGCCAGGGGATCAAGCCCAGGTCAGCTGCATGCAAGGCAAACACCCTATCTGCTGAACTATCTCTCTAGCCCTGATGCTCGTTTTTGAGATTTTTTTTTTGGTTGCTGTTGTTTGGCACTATACCTGGAGGTACTCAAAGATTACTTCTGGCTCTGTGCTCAGGGGTTACTCCCAGCAGTGCTCAGAGGAACACACGGTGCTGAAGATCAAACCAGTCCTCTTGCGTATCAATTTTTTTTTTTTTTTTTTTGCTTTTTTGGGTCACATTTGGCAATGCTAAGGTGTTACTCCTTGCTCTAAACTCAGGAATTACTTCTGGCGATGATCAGGGGACCATATGGGAGGCCAGGGATCGAACTCGGGTCAACCGTGTGCAAGGCAAATGCCCTACCTGCTGTACATCACTCCACCACCCTTGCAGATCAATTTTATGTCAACAGATGAAAAAGGAAAGTAGAAGGAACATGAAAATCAAAAAACTCCTAAGACCTTGTGATTTCTATTTAATCTACAGATCTGGAGCTGTGTTTACCAACTGAATAATTATGTCTACTCTTTCTGTCTTCCCAGCTCCCTTTCTCGAAGAGGTCAAGTCAGATTTTGGGCGGGAAACGAGTCACAAAGGAGGAAGACAATAGTTACATGTATTTAAAGAGTTCTGCCTGAGCTAACATCAGTCTGATTCCTTCTGGATCCGACTTCACTTCCTAGGCTCACGGGCACACACTGATCTTCACCGCCACGCTAAGAGAGAGAGTTTCTCTTCTCCAGGGCCTGGAACCTCTCCTGTCTGTGTGGCCATACAGCTATTGGTAAACAGCAACTCACAGCTGATAAAGGAATTAGACATTCATTCGACAAAAGAAATTTGTATTTTGTGTGTTCACTTTGGCTATGGGTGTTTTTGGCTTTTCCTTTTTGATACATTTATAAAACAAACATTCTTTTATTGTGGTAACAAGTCCTCACAAGCAAAGTCCCCCCTCCCTTCCTGTTTTTATTCATAAGCGCTTTGCCTCTGCAATTTCAGAAAAATATTCCCATCTTTAGAAGAGTCAGTTGTTGAGGTGGGGGGTTAGGGAAGAGGGGAGGGAAATAGGCACATAGGTGTTGTGAAATATGCACTGGTGGAGGAATGGGTGTTGGAATACTGTGTGATTGAAATCAAATCATGAACAGCTTTGTAATGGTCCATCGCATGGTGCTTCAATAAAAATAAAAACAAAAATAAATCACTTGTCACTTGTCTTCCCATTGTTCATCGATTTGCTCAAAGGGCGCCAGTAACATCTCCATTCATTGGGAATGAGGTCCATTATTGTTTTTGGCAAATAGTTTGTCAGGCTCTGCGTGGCTCTGATTCATCCCAGGGGCTCAGTCTTTTCTATGTCAGACCATTAACCATTCATGGCCCATGGAGCAGAGCCCTGGGTGTAGACAAGCCTGTTTCCTGTCTGTCATCCGTCGACACAGCGGGGCACTGCAGCCACACCTGTAACACTTCGAGTTGCCCAGTCTGTAAGTGGGGTAACAAAATCCTACAGAAGAGGGCAAAGTCACCCCCAGCCAAAAAAGCAGGTGTTTGGGAGGAACTTATATAAAGTTCTTTGTATTGGGGGTGGGTAATGCTTGGGCTTGGGCTTACTCCTCACTCTGCACTTAGGGATCCCTCCTGGCAGGGCTTGGGAGACTATATGTGGTGCCTGGGACAGAACCTGGGTGAGCAGCCAAGCGCCCTACCCACTATACTCCCATTCTGGCCCTTATAAAGTTCATATGGGGGGCTCAGTGTCACCTTTCACTTAGAAGACATTCAAACAGGGCTTTCAAATGGGACTTTCCTGATGTTACTAATTTCATGGGAAGAGGGACAGAGACAGAGGTATAGAAAGTGCAGAGCCTTCCAGGGACATTATCCGGACTCACAGCTTCCACAGGGAGGCCGAGGTGGAGGCAGATTAAAGTCAGCACCTCCTGCCTGCCCCCAGGGGCCAACACCTGCTTCTCTCTACTCAAAGCCTGGCTGCTAAAAATAGCTCGAGTGACTTCTGTTTTCCCAAAAGCAAGTCTTCCTGATACACACTTTTTCTTCCTTCCCACTAACTGCTGGTCTTTGCAACTGCCCCACTTTCCCATGGACCCTTAAAAGTTCTCAAATGACTGCTCAGAACGCTCCAGCTGCCACCCTTATTCCTTATCTCCCTCACCTGGCTTTATTTCTCTCGATAGTATTTACAATCACTCAAAGATTTGCTGACTCACCGGCTAAATGACCAGAATTCTACTAGCCTTGCCTTTGTTTGCTCTATGAATATGTGGAACAGGGAAATAGTCGGAGTTTCAATAGGATTAAGAGAATGAACAAATCAGCTTTTCTTAGTAGAACATGACAGGGCTGGAGAGATGGTACAGTGTATAGGGCATGTGGTCTACTCATACCCGGCATCTCAGATGGTCCCTTGAGCACTGCTAGGAGTGATCCCTGAGCACAGAGCCAGGACTAAGCTCTCAGCACCACTGGGTGTGGCCCAAACAAAGCAGTACCGTATCACTGTATCACTGTCTTCCCGTTGTTCATCGATTTGCTCGAATGGGCACCAGTAACATCTCCATACATCCTGTCACAAGCAAGTGTAGCCCAAGGGCATCTGCTTGCTTCAGGAACAGGAAGAACCTCAACCCATTCTTTAGGTCATGGAATTGAGGCCCATAATTGTTACTAGTTTTTGGCATATCAAATAAAACACTAGTAGCTTGCCAGGCTCTGCCATGTAGGTGGTATACTCTCAGTAGAAGGCTCTCATCTTGAGCATTTACAGATGAAACTTAAAGGGGAAAGATCAGGTTTTCTCTTGGATGGAGCTCTGAGGAACTATGGAGTCTGGATGTTGAGAATGACTGACTGCATGATGAGTGGGTTGCTCTGGCTTAATCATCGAAAATGGTAATACCAGCCTAGAACTGAGCATTGAATATAGGCAAAAGATACATATGATAACCTCTAAATGTATGTATTGTAAGCCACAATGTATAATAGAGAAAATAGAGAGAGAGAGAGAGTGAGTGAGAGAGAGAGAAAAGAGAAAAAGAACCTGCCATAGAGGCAGGCTAGGGGATGGAGGAGGAATTGGGACATTGGTGGTGGGAAATGCGCGAGTGGTAGAGGATGGGTGCTGGAACACTGTACGACCAAAACCCAGACATGAACATCTTTGTAAGTGCATATCTCACGGTCATATAATAAAAATAAATAAATAAAAAATAAATAAATAAATAAATAAATAACAATTATTTATAAAAATAAATTCGGGCGGAGTGATAGCCCAGCGGGTAGGGCGTTTGCCTTGCACGCGGCCCATGCCGGCCTGGGTTCGATCCCGGCATCCCATATGGTCCCCTGAGCACCGCCAGGGGTAATTCCTGAGTGCAGAGCCAGGAGAAACCCCTGAGCTTCGGGTGTGACCCAAAAAAGCAAAAAAAAAATAATAAAAAAAAAAAAAATAAAAAATAAATTCAGCCCCCTATTATACATGAATTTACAAAATCCACCTAACAAGAAAGATATGATAGTCCATCACAAACCTCAATCTCTACTCTGGTCAACCATAGCTACGATTCTACCTTTGTTTTAATGACATCACCTGCCTCACTCTACTATAGGCTTTTTTCCCTCAGTACAACTCCCTTCAAAATCTCTCAGAAATGGCAAGCAACCATTTCATGTATGAATTACTTTGCACTCCTGTATATATGTACATATACCTGTAAAGAAACATCATGAAGTTGATATTCAAAGTCACACTGTAATTACATGGCTTAAATTACAAGAAATTTCTTCCACATTAAAATGTGGGATGAGGGGCTGGAGCGATAGCACAGCGGTAGGGGTTTGCCTTGCATGCGGCCGACCCAGGTTCGATCCCCGGCATCCCATATGGTCCCCAGAGCACTGCCAGGAGTAATTCCTGAGCAAAGAGCCAGGAGTAACCCCTGAGCATCGCTGGGTGTGACCCCCCCCAAAAAGCAAAAAAAAAAAATATAAAATGTGCGATGAGGGACCAGAGAAACAGCACCGTGGGTAATGTGTTTGCCTGACTAGCACAGACAGAAGTAACCCCTGAGCATCACTGCTGAGGGTTCAAAACAACACAAACAAAATGCAACATACTTAACTCCAAAGACAATTATGACCTAACAAACATGTTTCAGCCCTTTACCAAGTGATCTGAAAGACCACATATATGGTTGGAGGCAGATCTCAGTGGGTACAGCAAGAGCTCTGCAGACAGAAGGGCCAGATCTCATACACAGCACCACGTGGCTGAGGAGTCCCAGAGCGACACCCAAACACACAGCTAGAACAACCCTTGAGTAGAGCCAGCTAGAGACCAAAATTATAATCACGGGAAAGGGCCATATATCAATGTCTGTAAATGCCTTTAGATCATACTGCCCTGGCACCCTACATGCCTTCTTTGTTATCCATTCCTGTTTCCATGAAGCAGACATTTACTGTCTTAGACCTTTCCACTGTCATCACTGAATGTTCGTGAGCCTATACTGCGTAAAATAAATGAGAAAAAAAACTGCATCTACTCACCAGAGATGTATGTCTTGTCACCTCACGCTGAAATACAGAGAACTCTGAGAACAGATCTGGGAGCGACTGAGGGAAGAGTCAGGAAAGGACTACCTGGGTTTCCTCCTGGTATTGAGAATCTTGCGCCCAGGGTCTCTATTCAGTAGCTCCTACTACAGCTAATTTAACGCATTATTAATATTAGTGCTTTCTCACTAATCTTCACCTGAAAGAACATCAATGTTCTTCACCCTGTGGAGCTCGGCATTAAGACAGGAGGACCAAGAGTGAGCCTTTGCAAGCTTTTAGCATTCAAGTTCCGTGTTCTGGAAACCTCTTTAGTTGTGGGAAAAACCAAGATTATTGGTTAACCCAGTTAAAGTCACAGTGTAAAGCCATTTGGAATCACACTGTTGTAACTCAGTCTCACAAATGAGAACTTTGCAGATTCAAGTCTGTTCAAGCCGCCCGTGATTGGTCGATAGAACATCTTGACTGTTCTCTTTATGTTATGATTCACGTGGATAGATGTTGGAGTGTTGGGTTTTTATTAATTTTACTATATCACCATGAGATATACAATTATAAAGATGATCATGATTGGGTTTCGGTGATTCAGTTTTCCAGCACCCATCCCTCCACCAGTGCACATTTCCCACCACCAACGTCCCCAGATTCTTTCCCCTCTTCCCTAGCCTGCCTCTATAGTAGGCACTTCTCCTCCTCCTCCTCCTCCTCCTCCTCCTCCTCCTCCTCTTCTCTCTCTCTCTCTCTCTCTCTCTCTCTCTCTCTCTCTCTCTGTCTCTCTCTCTCTTACACATTGTGGCTTGCCGTACATACATTTAGGGGCTATCATGTAAATCCCTTTATCTACATTCAATGCTCAGTTCTAGCCTGGCATTACCATTTCCAACACTGGTATACACTTATATCCCACAAATGAATGCAATTTTTCTATATCTGTCCTTTTTCTTCTAATTTCACTACGCATAATAATCTCCATGTCAATCCTTTGGTAAATTTCATGACTTTGTTTTTCCTGACAGCTGCATAGTATTCCATTGTGTGCCTATAGGAGTGTCAAGATTTTTTTTTTTGTATCATCGGTGGGGTAGGGGGGCCTGGCTCTGTCAGGCATACTGGGCGGGGCATATGGATGGGCAAACGGGGGCCGCGCGCGCAAACCACCCGGGGCTCCCGGCAAGATTTTTAACCACTCTTCTCAACCAAAACTGAAACCTTGAGATGCTATAGCCCTGGTCTATTTTTTTGCACCTGCAAAAAGTTGCATTACTAAAACAACTTGTTTGTTCTTTTTCAGACACAAGCTGCTGCTGTGCTGATGGTGGCTTCTGAAGCCCCCCAAAACCACTCAGCCACCTCAGCACAATGCATTCCACAGAGCCAGCAAGCTCTGTCTGAACACGCCAAGGACAGAAATCCAGAAACTGACCAAACCTCCAAAGGGCAGCTTGCTTAGAGGCACTGATGCACAGATGTGACTACTTTTCTTTTTTTCTTTTTTTTTTTAAGAAATTGGTCAAAGGACCAATGTGTGTGTGTGTGTGTGTGTGTGTGTGTGTGTGGGCCCCAAGTTCTCGGACAGACTTAACATTTATGTTAAAGCCTACCATTAGGCCGGCCACTTCCTTCCTCCCAGGCACTATTTTCAGCAGCTCTGCACCTGTTGTTACTGTGGCTGCAGAGAGAAACCTCTGCAAAAAACCCTCATTTGTCTATAGAGCAGGGCCAGCGCGGCTCAGCCCTGAGTATGGGATGCCGTGTGGGTTACAAGATCGCCTCAGAGCCCATGAGCCCCGGAGGGTGTGTGGCCTGTCATCCCATCTGATCAGGAAACAAGGCACCTCTCACTGGCCTTCTGCTGCTTCCTTCTTCAAGGGCTCAGCCCTGGGGCTTGCACTTTCAGAGGATGGTGGGGCGGGGGGCGGGGGGAGGAGGTTCTGGGGACAGCTCCCAACCTTTCCCGTAAGTACAATGTAGCTGAGATTGGACACTGGTGGGGTGGTAGTAGAGGAAGGGAGGTAAAGGTGGGTGTGATCACTCAGGGAAGGGGTCCACTGCAGCCTGAACAAGCGCAGAGCAGCCTGGAGGTGCCCGCTGACTGGTCCTCTGGGCTTAGGGATGCCATGAGAGAGAACATCGGGATGAGGATGCTAAACGCCACCAGGTACAGGCCAGTTTCTGCCACGCTCCTGTCTCCAGGCACAGTGGCTGGTCTGGAGACTCTGGAAATACAAGCCCGGGTGCAGAGACCCACCTTGGCCTCCTGCTTACAAACCTCCTCCACGCTTTTTGTCTGTCTTCAGGCAAAGTTTGGCAGAATGGTGGGGTTCTTCTTTTTCACCCTTTATCTGGGTCTGTTTGTCCAGAGCTAGAATAACAGGGGGCTTTTACAACCTAATGAATTCAAAGAATTGAGTTGTTCAAAGAATGGCCTCAAGCGAATGGAATGTCTAATGTTCATTGCCTTGGCTCCGAGAGGGAGGCCATTTGGGGTTTAACCATCTTTTCAAATTCACATGCAAAAAACTTCCAAAAAAACTGAAAATTTGGAATTCTGAAACTAAAAGATTGTTCATGTTCCTTATTTCAAAAAAAGTTAAAAAAATATTCCAGCAGTGGCTACTTAATAGAATAGCATTCTTCGGATTGGGGAAATGATACTATTTTGAGGTTTTGATTTTCAATGGGTTTTTCTTTACTCACATGTATCTCTTTATAAACTTGTTTAAAGGAGCTGAATACCTCTTGGACCAGAGAGATAATAAGAGTCAAGGCACTTGCCTTTACACGGAGCCAATCCTGGTTCAATCCCTGACACCTATGGTCCCCCCTGAGCACTGCCAGGAATCACCCCTGAACACAGAGCAGAGAGTAAGTCCTGAACACCACCAGGTGCGGCCCACAAACCTCTCCCTTTACGTACACATGCAAACAAACCCTAATAGCCTTTGGCAGGCACCTCTTCAAAAAACCCAGGGATTAGTTGCTGCTAGTACACCAGTTAGGGCACATGCCTGATACCACGTAGTAGGCTGGTGACCTTTGACATCACAGGGTGGAACAGCACCGAGTCAGACCTGCACAGTGAATCCCTGCCCCAGCGGGGAGGGCCTTCGGCTTCCTGGGCCCAGCTGGGAAGGCCCCCACCAAAATAAAGCGCAAAACCAAAGCCTGGGGATCGGGCCATGGTGGAGCACAGGTTTGTTTGGAGCCCTGCAAGTGGTTTTCAGGAAGCTGTCTGAGGATGTGCTGGGGTCTCTCAGCTTGAGGATGGGGCAGAAGTTCCTGTCATAGTAGTCACAGTTCTGTTATCAGGGTGCTGGCTACAGAGAGTGGACACCCTTGTTCCATAGGGTGTCACACCAAACCTACTACTTACACACATACACACACACACACACACACAGAAGTGGACACCCTTGTTCCATAGGGTGTCACACCAAACTCCTACTTACACACACACCCATACATGGACACCCTTGTTCCAAGGGTGTCACCAAACTCTCTATACACACACACACACACACACACACACCCCATAAAGCCTATCAGCTCCTGGGGCTGCAGGCCAAATGAACCACGTGGCTCTAGTTCCTCAAGCGGATGAAGCCTGAGGCTTAGACTCATGACCTGTCCCATCTAATGTGTTTTACTTCCTCACAACCCTAGGCATTGTCTAACGCCCTAATTTCGCTATACTCTGGCAAGGACCACTTTGAAATATCATCTTTCTCAGAAATCCTTTACACATAGTTCATTTTCATTTGTCTGGTGTTTGTGTTTGGACCATAGCTGGTTGTGCTTGGGGATGCCTCCCAGCAGGATCTGGGGGACCATCAGGGATTCCAGGGACTGAACCTGGGTCAGATGCATGAAAGGCAATTCTATTTTTCATGGCCTCCATGCCCATGGACAGATCTTTATTTATTTTTACAAAGTTGTTCATGATTGTTTCAGTCATACAATGTTCCGTCACCCATCCCTTTACCAGTGCACATTTCCCATCACCAATGTCCCCTTTTCCCTCCCATCATCACCCTAGCTTGCCGTTATGGTAAACACTTCTCTCTCTCTCTCCCTCTTCTCTCTCTTCCTTTTGGGCATAGGTTTGCAGGCCAGGTACTGAAAGGTCATCGTGTACATCCCTTTACCTCATCAGTGCTCCATTCTTGTCAAGTGATCATTTCCAGCTATCAATGTTATAGTGCATGGACAGACCTTTAGAATTTCACCTATGCCTTTCCAGAACAGCCTGGTTACACCCACAGAAGCAGAAGGAGCAACTAGGAATGGGATTTGGGCAGCAAGACACTGAAAGGAAAAGAATATGTTCCCCACCCTTCTATTTCACCCTTTTTAAGATTTGCGATGGTGGAGGATGGTTGAGGTCACACTCAGCTGTACTGTTGCTTAAGCGTATACCCTGGTGGTGCTTGGGGGGCCACATCTGATGACAGGGGTTTGAACCAGGGTTGATGGGGGCAAGGGAAGCTCCTTAACTCCTGTATAATTTTTCCGGGCCTCCTTTCCCTCCCTCCCTCCCTCCCTTCCTTCCTTCCTCGCTCTGCCCTCGGGAATTACTCTTGGCAGTGCTCAGGCGCCATATGGAATGTCAGGGCTAAAACCCATGTTGGCTGCATGCAAGGCAAGCACCTTACCGGCTGTACTATGTCTCTAGCCCCATCTGGGCCTTTCTTTAAAAAAAAAAAAGAATAATTATGAGGGTCTTGATCAATATTGCAAATAACTGGGCTCATTTGTCTAAGACTCGGGAGAAGAGTGAATTGTCAAAGGCGAGAGCAGAGCTGAGTGGTCCAGGGCACCTACCTTCCAGGAACGAGGCCCTGCATTTGATCCGGCACATCACCACCAGCTGTGGTCGGAAGCTGACTTGTACCGCTGGGCAGAGCCCTAAGCAGTCGCATCTCTGAGCCTCAACACTGAACCGTCTAGCCCGGTGGGTAAAGCTTCACGGGGAGTGACCACGGGGCCCAAACACTGCTAGGCAGGTGGTGTCCAGAAGGCCAGATGATGGAGCTAGGAAGGTGGAGGCAACTCCTGCCCCTCCTGGCTTTTCCCTTCACAGAGGAAGGTTCCCGCATTGGAGATAAACCCAAGTCAAACAAGAGTCCCGCACAGGAGCGGTCAACCATCCACCCGTTCTAGGCTTTTCCACACCACATGGCAAGCTGTAAAATGCTTCAGTTAATTTTTGTTCAGGGCTGGATAATTTTATGACCACTAATTATATCTGTAGCCACACATGGGCAGAGGACATAAAAATAGCCCTTTGTCCTCTTGCTGAAGAAACTTTTTTTTTCAAATATTAACTTAGCAATGGCCTCTCCGGAAGCCGTGGAGAGGCCTCCAAGTCTTTGCTCCTTCTCATTTTATGACCTCAGGGCCACCCCACAGGGAAGAGCTGTGGCTTTCCCAAGGTCAGATATGTACCATGAAACACCTGAGGGGTGGTGGATTCTGGAGTCCATGAATTCACGTTCTCATTCACAAAGCCACATTCTCAGTCCTGAAGACAAGGCCAAGACCTAGAACCCCGCGCAGCACCTCCAAAGAGCTGACACAAAGAATCCAACCAAAACTTCCCTTTGTTAAAAGCGTCAGCCGTGGGCTCTGCATGTGATATAAAGACTTCATCATGTTATTAATTCTGGGGGAGGGGTCACACCTGGCAGAGGTCAGGGACTATTCTTGCTGGGTGCTCAGGAGCGACCCCTGGCCGTGCTCAAGGGACCGTATGTGGTAGCAGTAACTTGACTGTGGTAAGCAGTTACATGCAAGACAAGCGCCTAACCCTGGGCTGTCTATCGTGTTACTTAAGCCTATGGCTGAGGGAAAACACAGACAAGGGCAGGACTGGCCCGCGCCCAGGAGGACAGTGGGAGGGCGTACAAGACTATCCACAGTCACACTGGACTCGGCTTCTACCTGTGTTCTTGGTCTTGTAAGGGTGTTTTCGTTTTACATCTCTCTCCTGCTACATTTCCTCCTTGAGGAAATTGCTATCCGCACACAACTCTGAAAGGGAGAGGGAGGAATCAACAGCAGAAGCCACTGTAGTCTCACTGAAAGAACCACCAGCACTTCCTGTTGTTGTCAAGGGAAGAAGTTTTGGTGGCTAAGAACAAGCCAGCCTTTGGGAAAATGGAAACAACAGTGAAGGGAAGGGGGAGGGGTGGAACTGGTGTTGGGATACTGAATGCCTACAACAATCACCATGAGCAACCTGTAGACCACAGTGTTGAAATAAAGTAGGAGAAAAAATAAAAGAACAACCAACCTTTGTCAGTCTTATCCCATGATCATGCTCTAAAAGTAGTCACAGACAGAGCCAGGCAGAATGCCCATTAAAAATTTAACTATATATCATATTCATTTATTATCAATCCACAGGATAATTTGATTGCTACATGAGCTCATAAAAGCTTTTTCACCATTACAAAATTAAAAAAAAATGTGCCACAAGGATGTAATAACAACTGCTGATAAACAAGAAAAGGAATCTTAAAATTATAAATTTGCTGTAGAAAAGATAAAAAAACAATTATATTTTTTTCTTTAGAATTTTTACCTTGAATAAAATATTCCCCTGTATAAAAAATAAAAAAGCTTGCTCTCGTTAGAATTAAGAGTATCTTTTTTTGTTTGTTTTGTTTTCAAATCTGGGAATTTGCATAATATCTCCATGAGGGTTCTCCTTTGTACCGCGTGGCATTCAAGCATAGCAGATTAGAAAAAGATTTCTTTCTTTTTTTTCTTTTAAAGCAGTCTTAAAATGGGACATCTGTGGAGAGGTTCATTGGCTGCTTCTCCTGGGGGCTGTGGAACACACAGCCTCTGGGAGAGGAAAAGGAGAAAAAGGAACTGGGTGGGGCGGGAAGGGGAGAGAGGGCAGGCCGCTGAATGTGCAGTGAAGTAGAGCAAGATCAGGAGAAGGTCTATCTGTAAGTGCTTTAAGATAAGGTGCAGAAGCAGACCGTCAACATGGCTAGTCCTGCTCTATGTACATATTCACAAGAATAAAAAATTCCAGCTAGTTCACATTTTCTCTTCCAATCTGAGGCATCCACTCCACCACGCTGGCCTTGACCGCAGGCAATGCAGCGCCTCCACTGCCCCGGTGGCTGTTGGTCCTAGTGACGTCCTTGAACTTGAGGGAGCAGCCGTGGGAGATCCAGCAGGCTCTAGAGATAGGCGTCTACCAATGGGCTGGAGTCCTGAGTTAAAGCAGCAGCTCCAGTGCTGGAGTTGGGACACAGCAATCAAAGTTCTATTGTCAAGGCTTTTCTTTTTTTTGCATTTTTCCCCTTCGATTTGTCTAAAATAGGTGTCAGAAAGAAAAACAATAAAATACAAACAAAACAACAAAACACAGCCAAGAAATGCCAACAAACCACCAAGGCAAGTCAGAGGCTCAGCAGCTCTTGACGGCGGGACTGGGTGATATCTGACGTTTTCTTGATGACGCTGGCCCGGGTCTCCGGTCTGGCTCGGGAGCTGCTGGCAGGGGTGATGGAGGGAGTGAGGGGCAGGTCTGTGAAAGGGGGCCAGGAGCTGTTGTAAGGCACGGACAGCTCTCCTCTTTGATGGTGACCTGGAGGTCGGGCTTGTTGGAAGTCATGAAGGTGGCCATGCTGGGCAGCAGGTAGGTGCTGCACGTCCCCATGTTGCTGAGGTACTGCTTGCCTTCAATGTTCCTCTTCCGCCAGTGGGGCCGGCCCTTCCAAAGAAAACAAGTCAGACAATGTCCTTCTTTGCCCTCTCTTGAACGGCTTTGAAACCAAATGCATCCCCATGACGCAACCCTTTCACCTACTGGCCCATATCCTGTAGGCCTTTTAATTTAACCTTTCTCTTCTCTGGGGTTCAGGGGAGAGCACACCCAGCAGCGCTCAGGGCTTACTCCTGACTCTGCTCTCAGGGATCACTCCTGGTGGGCTTGGGGAACTTATGGATATCAGGGGATCGAATCCAGGTTGGCCTTGTGCAAGGCAAGCGCCCTACCTGCTGTAATAACTCTCTAGTCCCTTAACTTAATTTTTTGAGTTAAAAGACTCAAACAAGCGTGGCAATGGCCACCCCCCCCCCCCCCAATGAAATATGTCACAGGTTATATAGATCTGATAGCTGATTTCTTTTCTCTAAAAATAAAAACAAACCAATTTCCACTTGGAGCCAGACTAGTTTATGAAGGCAGGAGAACAAGGTACCGTGAGGGGTTCCAGTTCCCTGGCTCTGCCAGCCCCTGCTCATGAGATAGGTCTTAGGACATGACTGACAGCTGCTTTGTTCTGTTGGCAACTAGGGGCCTTTCTGCTCAATGAAACCCATCTTGGAGTCAAAAATGCCTCTTGGGGAGACAGGTGATGTGGGACTTAAAGACAGTGTATGCCCCTTGACTGTCTCCAAATGGAAATGGCTCAGAGCTCCTGTGTGCTAAATGCTCACGGCCTCCAGGCCGGCTCCATTCAGAGAAGATGCTGGAAAGCCCGGCTGCAATGTGTGTGTCCATCGACACAGACTGTCTTTGGAGAATTTCAAGTTCTCAGAACACTGGGCACCCCTGAGTCAAACACCCATGAGTGTGAGTCAGATAGTGGGAGGCTCTCCTCTCTCCTCGCATGCTCGTATAGAGCATGATACAGAGCGGGCCGGGCAGCAGGGATGCTTTCCACATTACAGTCACTTCCTGCCATTGTGTGAGCACAGCCTGTTGGAGGGAAGTGGGCTGTGGAGAGAGAGAGAGAGAGAGAGAGAGAGAGAGAGAGAGAGAGAGAGAGAGAGAGAGAGAGAGAGAGAGAGACAAGGGCCTCCAGGCAGAGACCAAGGGGGCCGCTCTGCTCAGCTCCTGCTGATGTTACTTCTGGCCACTGCTTTTGGCCACTCAGGACATTCTATTTCTGCTGCTGAGCTTGGCTGTTTATAGTGGTCAGAATATCAACATTTCCTGGCCTCAGCTTCGATTTCCTCTTTCCTGCCATCACAGCTTCTCCGTCTAACACCCACAGCAGACTCCCTTTCCTCCCATTCTGTTCCCCAAAGCTTAATTTTAGATCTTTAGACCCAAAGGTATAGGAGTTTTAGAACTTTAAACCCAAAGGGACAGCACATTTGATGCCACTGTACACCTCACCACAAAAAAAGAAAACCCCAAAGTAAAACTCAGACTCCTAAGAAAAGGCACTAGTGGCCAGGAAAGAAGATGGCCCCTAGGACACTTTCCCACAATGCCCCTGGGAGGCAGTGCCCACTGCAGGCTTACCTCAGTGCTCTCTTCATCACTGGGCACGCTATCGGTAGTTTCACTTTCTGTTCACAGAGAGAAAAACACAAGAGCCATCATTCCTGCCATTCAGCCAGTTGGAGGCTCTGATGGTGTTTGAAAATGATATGAGCATTAATTCAGCAAACCAGGTTATGACACTCATCACTTCTGATCCCCTGCGTGGGGTCAAGTCCTTGTAATTGGGAGATGACAGGATGGAGATGTCAACTCTCAAATCTTGGCTGTCATCGAGGGAGGGTGTCTAAGTCGAGGGGGCTCACTGTTCAAGGTCCAGGGAGAAGAGCTTGTGCCCCCTACTTCCCAAGATGGGTGGTACGTCCCATGAGTTCTATCAACTCTCTGCTCTCCATGCCTGGACAGCTCAGGTCCCAACTCTCTGCTCTCCGTGCCTGGACAGCTCAGGTCCCAACTCTCTGCTCTCCGTGCCTGGACAGCTCACATCCCAGGACCAGCAACTCTTCGCGCCCGCTCCACCCAGTACCTGATGAAGCTCTCTTCCAGACATGTCAGTTAGTTAAGCTAAGTCCCAGCATGAATCTTCCTAGGTCCCTGATATCCTATCTATTTTTATCCCTGACCACCTAGAAGTTTTCTCTTTGGTCTGGGTTACTGTGAGAAAACAGAGTCCAGGATGGCGGCCATGATCTTCACTACCTGGTCTGCTTTCTGTGAGACCCCCTTCACCAGAGTATGGGACTTCTGATAGAATTCACCAGGAAGGATGTGTGTATTCCCCCTGAGGTTGAAACCTTTCTTGTGAGGAGACCTGACCCTTGCTGGCTTTGGGGGAGCCAACAGCCAGTTGGGAAGTTCCTGACAAAGACCTTCGGGCTACTTCCAGTCAATAGCAGCAAGAAACTAAGAGAGTGATTCATATGCATGGCCCTCCATTTGACTACCTGCTATGAACTGCATTTTGCCCACGGTCCTAGAGCAGGGAAGCACATCCATCCCCCTGACCTGATGGGACGTAGCTTTGGCTCAGACCCTCAACAACACACTGTGCAAGGAACATGTGAGCAGAGGACCCAGTTAAGGCAGCCTGGAAAGCTGTTCTTCAAAGCTGTTGGATAATACATATGTGCTGGCTTAAGCTACCAAGTGTGCAGTTACATTGTTGAGCTTTTTGGGAGGTGAGTGGGATGGGTGTGTAGGGGAACAAAAAGGAGTTGGTGTGCCTGGCAGTGCTCAGGGATTACTCCTGACTTTATGCTCTGGGATCACCCTGGTGGGTCTTGGGTGACTATATGGTGTGTGATGTGAGTTTGTGTGTGTGTGTGTGTGTGTGTGTGTGTGTGTAAGTACAAGCTCCGGCCCTGGGTGGTTAGTGTGTGTGTGTGTGTGTGTGTGTGTATGTGCATGTGTGTGTGTGTGTGTGTGTGTGTGTGTGTGTGTGTTGGGGGAAAGAGGAGTTCTCCTGCTAGCTGTATCTCCCAGGGAAACAGAAATCAGTATTGCCACTCCCATGTAAATGAGGAAAGATGCTGAAAGACCTGCCAAGAAGAGAAGCAAACAGAACCTGTCTCTGAGTCACAGCACACACAGCAACTCTGAGCTGCTCCAGTCTCTGAGGAACCCTAACCTAAGTCTCTCTTTCCATCTCTCTGCTTGGTCTTCACCGTGCTCTGAAGTCAAGACTTCCCTGCCTTCGTGTGCATCCAGCCCCTTGTGTTCCGGTTTACCCCCATAAATACCACCATCTCCTATTTCTTACCCCTGCAAATGAAAATAAACACACAGGTGCCACCAGTCAGGCGGTGGGCACTGGAATTTAGGCAGGAGGAAAGGAGCACCCAGGTTCTGGCACGCTCTTGCAGCCCAGGTTTTACTGCTGGGAGGGATGGGAAGGCAGACCCCAGGTCAGGGTCAGCGGCGAGAGCCTGAAGAGATCGCGGACATGATCAGAATATGAGCTTCCTTTAAGCACCCACTTTCAACCTCAGGGAAATTGTGTGGGATAAGAAAAGACACACATCTTCTTATATTTTCAGCTGATACAAATGTTAGCTACAGAGCATCACTGCTAAATTAAGATCCACATTAGCAAACTGAGATTTTGTGTTGTCTTTTAAAAAAATAAACCAACCAAAACCCAAACCCCACGGCCTTGCAGAGCAATGAGAGTCCTGCAGAAAGCCCAAGTCCCTTCTCCATGAGGAACTGTGGTCTTCATGGCTACCCCGGCTCACGCACTCCATGGTGCAGTAGTGGGTGCATGATCAAGGGTCTTGTGTTTACGTGGAATTACTTCACCACAGCCATTCTCAGGGTCCAGATGACTTCTCTGTTCGTTTCTAGGGCGGAGAGGACCAGGCCATACCTGGATCTAGCTTGACAGAGTTTGGGAAATATATGCAGCGCCAGGGATCAAACTTAGCTCACTGCATGTCAAACGCCTGAAGCCATGAGTTATGTTTCCAGTCTCTCAAGAGTACTTCTTCGGTGACAAACTAGTTCCCTGCAGCTACTTTCAGATCAATGCTACAGCAGAATATCCAAGAGGAGCTGTTTATATTTCATGTCCCCTCTAGATTACATTGGGTTTGGTTATTTATTTACTTTGAATACGATGAAGTAAAAAAAAAAAAGCTGCAGCTGGCTTACTAGCTTCTGAATATGCTCAAAGTATTTACAGAGAAATAGCTGGCATGGGAGTAAGTTTTTCTCTTTCTGGCCTCAGTTTCCCTGGATGGACTAGGCTGAGAAGGAAGGAGGCTTGGGTTCAATAATCATGAGATTCTGGGGCCAGAGCAATAGCCCAGCGGCAGGGCTTTTGCCTTGCACGCAGCCGGCCTGTGCCAGCTTGGGTTCGATCCCCGCATCCCATATGGTCCCCCGAGCACCGCCAGGAGTAATTCCTGAGTACAGAGCCAGGAGTAACCCCTGAGCATCGCCGGGTGTGACCCAAAAAGCAAAAAAAAAAAAAAAAAATAATCATGAGATTCTTCTTTTTTCCTGGGTGAAGGTTCTAGAATGAAGGCCATTCTTCTGTTCACATTCCACATTCCATTTTCATTGCCAAACCATGTCAGGAACATTATGTGGAGGGAGACAAACGTTTTATGCATAACCCCTCCGGGCTCTCGGACATCCTGCTACATTTCTGGAAAAACACTCCTCTGAATCAACAAGTTTTATTAATAAGATTGACAAGGATGTCGTCCCTTGATTGTTTCCTCAGGAACTTTCACTAAGATGCTTATTAAAAGGTTCTGATCTCAAGCCCTCTTAATTTCAAAAGCATTTTTATTCTTGCCACAGCCAGCCAAAACACAAGCCTGACAGGGTTTCCATAGAGACTCAAAGTCTTTACCGCTAGCTTGTGGTCAACACGCACGTTTCCTCCTCTCAACAGTCAATTTTGCCTCTTTATTACGTTCTCCTCTCGAGCTCTCTCTATCTTTCGCCCCAAACACTACTGTGGCTCCTTTAAAAAACCCAAACCTTCACCAATCTAATAAAATATGCTGCTGTCTCCTTTATCAGGCAGGAGGCTACTTCATGGTACATCTCGCCCCTCAAATGACTGTCGCCCAGTGTTTTCCAAAATTGGTTCTGGTCATGCCACCACAATGCAAAAATTTTACAAATCCAACTAGAATCTAACACAATATCAAAGAAATCAAATCAGGAACTTGTACTTGAAGAGGACCTTGCGCTTCTTGCTCACCACAATATTTAGACCAGAGAGAGGACAGGCTTACAAAACTGAAAGTGGTTTCGTAATAATACTGGGATTGTATTCAAATGACTGGGAGGAGGGAAAATAGCCAACAACAGCTTGCAAATACCAGTTTTCCTAAACAAGTGAATGAAAGTGGCTGGAGGAGGTGGAAATTCAGCTGAATATTAGAACAAAGGGTCCCTGTCATGAAAAACCCAGTAAACAGCCTGAACCTGAAGTAAGAGGGCCCGAAAAGGGGAGAATACAACCCCCAAAGATGCCCCTCCTAGCAGAATGCCATTGAGTTCCTGACAGAGACTTAAACTAGGCTTGGTCAGCAACAGAAAATTTTTTTTCATGGATCCATAAGCTCTAGAAAAGGAGTATGATGAATCATTTTGGCTCCCTCCAATAAGCCTCCTTCCAAGAGGTTCTGGAGAATTCAGACAATGAAAACAACTGAAAGAACTAAAGTCCGGGCTGAAAAGCCTGGCTCCAACAAAACTGCCCGCTGCCTGCCAGCCTGGCACCAAACCCTGCCTCTCAAATCTATGCAAATGTCCTGAAAAGGCTAATGAAATTTTCATGTCTCTCTGCATGGACCAGCTGTTCCTGCGATTCTTCAGCTGAAGCAAAATGCCATGGCTGACAGACCAGCACGAAGAGGTCCTTCTAGAATCCCCTAGAAGATTCCAGAAGTCCTTTCTCAACAGATGAACATAAAAATCTATTTGCAGCTCCATGTCCTAGAAAGTCCCCCACGGTGGTCCTGCGGTCACCATCAGCACTGATATAAAGGCACGCTTTGTACCAGAGCCATGCAAAGATAAGCAAAGGAGCTTCAACTTCCCAGCGTCAGTGATGTCAGCGGTAAAACAAAGGCATCCCCGTTCACTCTGCTCTGCCTGTCCGGTGGGTGTCCGGCTTCAGGGATGCAGTTGTGTTACGAATGGCAGCAGTGGAGGGCAGTACTGAAGTGAGGGGTCAGAAGCCGCCTTTGACAGCTGCTCCGTGCGGGTCCAGTGCACGCACCGACCCTGGATACACCTTAGCCTAAGAATCCTGATTTGTTTGGTTGTTGTTGTTTTGGGGGGAGGGCGGTTGCTGGGGAGGTCTGGGACCACACCTGATGGTGCCACAGACCTACTCCTAGTCTGTGCTTAGCACTCACTCCTGGAGGTGCTTAAGAGCCCATGTGTGGTGGCGAGGACTAAACTGATATCAGCTCTGTGCATGGCAAATGCCTTAACCCCTGTACTATAGCTCCGGCCCGAGAGTCCTAATTTTGAAAGAAAGGAAAATGACAGCACCTGGCAGACCAAGTTACTCTCATGATATCTGAAGAAGTCAAAGTTGCCCAGCTCTGAACCCAGCTCCCAGGGCACCATAAACGTGCACCCAGACGACAACTGGGGAAAAGCAGAGAGGAGCCGACATTAAATGTCTGATGAATGAAAAACTGAGGAGAACGTGTCTCTTTGACAGATTACAAGCCTCTGCTGGCCAAGATTTCCTCTGATGCTCCTTTTAGGCACCTGCACTCAAGGGAAGTCAAGAACCAGAGAACATGGTGCTAAACAGATCAAAAACATACCCTGAGACAAGCTATTTAGGCGGTGCCCGGGAACCTATTTCAGAGAGGCAGAAAGTAGACTGGGGGTGGGCAGAGGCTGCGAGGAGCATGAGTCGGGAGGAAACTGGTGCTGGTTAATTGTTATCGGCACTGATTTGGCAAAGTTTGAAGATGGATGGTGGCTGACAGCTGCAAAGCATGTTGGCACACTTCAAATGACTATGATGGGGCGATTTTGCCACGTGAATTTTACTACAGTGAATATATACGTTTAGAATGGCAGGGTTTGGGAAAGAGCGGTTAGTTCAGTGACTCTCTGATTCACAACCTCTGAATCAACCTCATTTTCATGCCACGGCTGTGCCAGTCTCTGGGATGGCGGCCGAGCTAAAGGGAACCCGGCTGGCAGCGAATATTGAGCACGGGAAGACACTGGAGTCGCTCAGAGTTGACTGTGGTTACTGAGGAGAGGGCTTTTCGTCTCAATATTTGCAAGCCAACAACATTTGCCTCAGAATTTATAGTTCTTAATTAAGATCACATGGTTCCCCACCCCCACCTGCCCGCCATCACCCAAATTAAATCAGAGGCTGGAAGATGAAGTCATGTGAGCGGGCAAGGGTCATCACTTTTATTCTGCAAGGAGAAAAGAACCAACAGAATCTGGTTCTAATCCTGTGAACGTCTGGGCCAGTTCCTGCAAGCACGTGGCCATCCCCAGGGGAATCAGAAATGGGATCAGTGGCTCAGTCCAATTAGAAGCTGAACTAAATTGAAAATGAAGAGCCAAAGAGGAGACAGTGATGAGTGTGATCCTAAGGTCCTGCCAGCTCAGTCCCACCGAGGTCCCCCTTAGGAGCCTCCTTTCACGCTGCTACTATTCGTGTGCATAAAAACAAACCCTGGAGAGGTTATTACTTGCTCTCATGCATGACAAGGGTTATGGGCGATCAAGTCCAAAGTGCTGTGACCATGTCTTCTGAGGATCAGAGTGTGTGGGAACATGTTGGCTGAGGAAAATGAAAGCAGCATTAATGGGGTAGGAGTGCAGAGCCGAGGGGTCTCTGCTTTGGTGAACTGGGGGACCGCAGGCTCCAGGTCTGTCCCTGCCGGCCCCTGCCCTTACCTGCGTAGGGAGGACACGGGAGAAATCTGCAGTGGGTACAGCTCACTCATGCTGATCGGCTGCTCGTCACTCTCGGTGGTCACCTCCACCACTTGGCAAATGTCTGGCGGGTTGGTGACAATCTCCTGATCCTCGATACTGCTTTCCAGATGGGACTGTCCTACAACTTCAAAGGAAAAAGCCATCACAAGGAGAAACTTCACAGTACTCACACACACACACACACACACACACACGCTGCAGAAAACAACAGTCTTCCTATACAGAACTCTGTAGCCAGCAAGCAGAGCCTCACTGGCCACTCACATAACTGAGGCACAAGCCCCAGCTCTGGCTGTCTCCAGAATGCCAGGAACCCAGCTCCCTGTGGACTGTGTCCATGCACATGCAGAGGGTACTGACATGTGGCCATGGCCAGCCTCACCAAGCCCCATCTGAGGCTGCGGGCCAGCAGCCAGGCAGATAACACAAAGCTTGGACGATAGCTGCTGCTCTTATTTTCTGCGTCCTGAGGCTCTAAGAGGTATTACCAAGGCTAAAGGAGGACAGGCCACCCCTGCCATCCCCCTGTAGTTCCCAGCTGTGGGTTGCTCTGTTCAAACTCCCACCATCCTGTTCTGCACACAGCCCCTGGGAATAGCAGGAAAACGGGGCAAAGTGGCTTCTCTGCTCTGAACCGCCTCTGCAGCGTTCCCTTCCTGGAACATGGTAAGATGAATTCTCATCACGCTGTATATAAGCCCTGGCTTTGTTGTTTTGGAGCTGTACTATGTGGTGCTCAGGGGCTACCCTCAGCTCAGTGCTCAAGAGTTGCTCCTGTTCGTTCTAGGAAACCTTCGGGGCTGAACAAGCAAACCCAGGCACTTCCTCCTGCAAAACTGTCCATGTAGCTGTCTCCCCAGTCTCCCTCCCTCTCTCTTGAAGTGAACTATCATTACTCATTTAGATTGGGAGCCTTGGAAAGGCCCACACCATCTAACACACGGCAGAGAGCGTGGCTTGGGTTTAAATTCCTCCAATGGTCACATCTTGTAAAATTCCAGAATAGCATCACAACCCGAATACCGACAATAGCGATCACTGCATCTGTTCGGGTGACCTCTGTTCCACTCATCTTCCTTTGTGGCTGTGTTTGTGTATGACTTGTCCCATTTTACCTGCCATCAGGTCAAATACGCAACAGCACATTTATTATCATCAATATCTGTTACTTTTACTAACCACACTCTCAGCTCTCTCCCCTGACACGCACTCATCTGTTCCCTACTCTGTCACTCTTTGTCATTTCAAGGTTGCTGCAAAAAAAGGAGTCTCACGGTAATGTTTGGAGACTGGCACGAGTCCCAGAGAGTCTCCCACTGCTGGGTTACACTGCACAGCATCGATGCACCCCCGTGTGTTTAACCACATCCCCAGCGAAGGACTCCTGGGCAGCTTCTAGAGCTGCCAACAACGCCACACAAGGGTTTTCTCCTCTTTCAAGGAAAACCCCTTTAATCACTACGTACAACTTCAGGAAGAATCACTTTCAAGCAAATACCCAAGTGAAAAATTTCCAAAGAGATTGATTAGATGCGCAGGATATTTCTACAAAATCATCCTCACTCGTAACTGAAGGCAGATGAATGAATGTTCAACTCCCACAGGCTCCTGGCATGCAGGGGGTCTGGGTTCCCAGCAGGGCGCTGCCACAGGACAAGGACCCTCAGAGGCCCCCTGAGGGAGGGCTGCGTGGGCGGGAGGGGAGGGAATCTCTTCCTTTCCCGGAAACCTGCCTTTGGGGGAATTCGGGGACTCCTAGAGGCAATCTGCCGCTCTTCACCAGTGGCCCCTGGCGGCCCAGGATCCCCTGGGCTGAGAGGTCATTTCTTCCGGAGGTGAGAGCAGCTACCGCTAGGGTTCAGATGTCATCTCCAGCCTGAGGCTTGGAAACTACCACGCATGTGGCACCTTGGCACCCAGTGCAAGGAGCAGGGGCGTTCCTTGGCTCAGTGCAGGGACACTCAGGAGCACAGCTCCAGGAGGACTCCAGGCCCAGACCTACTACCTGGGGCTCTGGAGCCATCCAGGGTAGCACCTCCTAGGCTCTGGCCGGAGTGGCTAAGTGGTATCTCAGGCCTAGGAAAGTACTGGGTGCCTTTGTCTAGAGTGTCTGTCTCCTGTGAAGGAGAACGCATAATGCAGAGTAATCACTGTGCAAAATGCCTTGGCCGGGTCCATAGAACTGGGGCTCCTTAAAGAGTATGCAGGGTGGGTTCGGGGAGAAAGGATGAAAACGAAGGTCTCAGGGGAGGCGGCCTGCAGTCAGGCACTCACTCTGGAGGTGGCTTCTCCAGATCGAGAGGGGGTGGGCTCCTCCCACAAACCACAACTGTCCGGGTCCTGTGGGGCCAGTGACTGGTTTTAGAGCTGTGACTCACAGCTTTGGTTATAGTGTAGCTCAGAGGCACTCACAAGTCCTGGGATCTTTATCAGGAAAACCTGGTTTCCGTGCCCTCAAAATTTTCTCCTCTCCCAATTCTGAATCTCCTTAACAAAAGTGATTTTGGATGGAAGTGGATAAAGAAGTTATCTTTATCTTTGTCTTGCTGTTACTCTGCACCCAGCTGTTTACTTCCTGCAAGACCAAAGTGCATGGGTTAAGTCCATAAAATACATATTATGTTTGGTTTGGCCCACACCTGCGTGTGTGCTCAGGGATCATTCCTGGCAGGGCTCTGGGGACCATATGGGGTGCAGGGGATCGAACCCCGGTCTGTCTCGTGTAAGGCAAGAGTCCTACCCACTTGTACTATCTCTCTGGTTCCCCCTAAGCTATTTTTACTTGTAATTTTGGCTTTTGGCCCAGTACACAGGGCCATAACCTTTCCTGCTCTGGGCTTTCAGCAAAAGGCAGTCAGTGCATTTCTCAGCAGATCTGAGAGAAGAGGGAGCAAAACAATTCACCGAGGTTGTCCAGGAGACTAGAGGATGCTCATCTATCACGCACCCACGCTGAGTCCTCCCTCTCCCTGCCCATGTCCTCCTAGAGAAGGAGTTTTATTTCCCCTAGGATAAAGCCCCAAGACAGGAAAGGCTGGGTCACATAGTATCGGAGTGTTTAAGTTTTCCAACAAACTGCCAACAGCTCCCCAGAACAGCTATTCCATTTTACATCCTCACCAACATTGTATAAATAATCTAATTTATGCTCCTTTGCATCAGCCTTCAGTGTTGTCTCTATTTTCCACTTCACCATTCTGATAAGTGTGTAGTGTGTACTCATAGAGAACTGTGGTTTTAAATTTGAATTCCTGTCATGCTCTGCTCTAATTTGATTGATTGATTGTAGGGAGCCACCCCTATCTTTTTCAGCGCTTTGACAGGGATGTTTATTAACATATTTTCACAATGAAATGAAATGTTATCAAGTGTATCTGAATTTGGTTCTTTATAATCAATTCCAGTGAGCAATCTATCTATTCAAATCAAGAAAATATTTAAAACTTTCTTTCCCTCTCTCTCTATATATACATACATGCACACACAGGCAGATGTGATGGATGGGGGGGGGGGGGGGGGGTTGGATGGATGGATGGTGGTGGTGGATGGATGGATGGATAAAATAACTGTTGACACAGAGAGAGTTCAGGGTTAAGGCACTTGCCTTGCTCTCAACTGTCCCAGGTTTTATCCCAGGCACAGCACATAGCTCTCCTGAGCACTTTCAGGGAGTGACCCCTAAGCACAGAGTCATGAGTAAACCTGAGCACCACCGGATGTGGCCCAAGCCCCCCCCCCCCCCGACCTCTAATACACAATACCTTTGTACTATGCTTTCTTATTTTGCAACTAGTCCGCCCTACTTTTAGACAGAGCTAGTGTCCACTGGCTATTAGCTGGATGAAATCGACCTTTACTGACATCCACCAAGGAACGGGAAGGACACTGACTTCCCCAAGCACTTCAAAGCACTTGCACAGCCTAAACAAAGTTCTATCCACGACTGCCAATGTTACTTTAAAATCACACCCCACAAGAATGAGAGGAGAGTCTCTCCATCCTGTTAGGTGGGAAGAAGGCCAGAGCAATTCAGTGCCCGTCGGGGGCCACACAGTTTGAGTTATGTGCACAGTTCAGAGCGCTGATACTTCCTCTCCCGGTTCACAGACCGCTCAGGTTGGCCAGGAAGGGCGCTGCACTCCAGTCTCCTGGAAAGGGGGACGCCATCTCGAAAGGCTCAAATAGTTTAGCTGCTCTACTGTCTTCTATTCCTAAATGTGTTCCTCTTTCGATTGTTTTACTTTTGTTAATTTGGGGGCATGCAATGACTACCATGATCTGAGGTGAACGGTATCTGACTTTCACTCGGAAAGGTTTTCGAGTGAATGAGGAAGCGTGGGTTCTCTTGGGAAGAAGGGAGAGACAAGGAAGGGCCAAGGAAAGGCCACAGCGGCCCAGGATACAAACGGATGAGAAAGAAGTTGGAGGCTGCTTAGGTTTGCCTAGAGGATAAAAGGAAAGAGAGGACGGCAGATGACATACAGCGGCAGACTCCCAAAAGCTTCCTTTATCCTTGGACTCCCCAGGTGGAGTGTGAGAGCATCACTAACGCAGTTCAGCCGACACAGGCGAGGCTGACACTTCCCTCTCCTGCAGAGTCTTGTGCCTTTCTCTCAATGGGAAAGGCAGGAAAATGAGATATGCCGGCCCCAGCCTAACTGCTAAGGCGAGGTGAGGGGGAGAGACAGAAACGTGTGTGTGTGGTATGTGTTGTGTGTGTGATGTGTGTGGTATGTGATGTGTATGTGTGATTTGTGTGGTATGTGATGTGTATGTGTGTGATGTGAGTGTGTGTGATGTGTGTGTAGTGTAGTATGTGTGTGGCGTGTGGTATGTATGTATATGTGTGTGTGTGTGTGTGTGTGTGCTCTAAAGCAGTTAAAGTCTTAGACAATTAAGGCCTTAGCTGACTCTTGCTGCTATGGAGGTCTCTATAAATTCCAGCGCTCGAAAACTCATTTCTCTCTTGCAAGGTCACTCCAAATGCCCAGACAGTGGACAGTGAGCTTGCTAGGAGCATAACAACGGCAGCCATTCAAGAGTCCTCCTAAATATTCCCCTTTGTTCTGACCAGGAATGCTCTCTCTCTCCTCTTGGTATTTCCTGTAATACCCAGCTCAGCTTTTCAACTAGCAAAAGATCTACCTCACACCTACTTTGTACTGGGCACCGCTGTCAAGTGCTAGGAGGGACAGAGAAACATCACCTCTGGGCAAAGCTCTGGCTTGTAAGAAGCCAGCGGAGCTGCAGGCCAACACATAAGAATCCAGAGAGCAAGTTTAGGGCAGAAAGGAGCAAGACAACACAAGGGAAGAGCTGCCAAACCAGAATCACTTTTTCCAGTTTGAGAACCTCAAAGGTTCCAAAGAGGTGTTGACACAGTGAGGGGGCGAGGGTGGGGCAGTTGGGGAGCATGAGGCAGTTGTCAGGGTGCCTCTGGATTGGGGGGGTTCTTGTCCTGACCACCCCCAAACAAGTCGACTTCTCTTTCCTTGGTGAGTTTGTCCCAGCAGTCTGGTGATACAACCTGTGTGAGCACTGTGAACTCACTGCCCTCACTCTCGTTCATACCCGGCCTCTGATCCTCAGGCATCCTACGCATCCAAGCCAGAACTCTGCATCGAGCCACAGCACGTGGCCAGAGCCGCTCCAAGGATCTGTGCTGAGAGTGCGGATAAACGCCAGCACCCTAGGGAGAGTTCCTGGACAATTATAAACTCAGGAGTGACAGCACGTGTCTTCTGGAAAATGTCAAGACCCTGGCCAGAGGCCTTTCTAAACCTGACATGGAAATGTCATAGCATAGCTGGCGTTACAAGCAGTTGGGAGGAAACATTTTTGGGGTGATGAAACATTCTCTGTCTTGAGTATGTTGGTGCTTACACAACTCAGCACACCTACTGAATTCCCAGACCTGAGGGTGGGAAAGGTAGTAGGGGACTGAGATCCCCAGCACCGTACAGTCTCCCTGGACACCACTGGGTATGGCCATGAGGCTTGCGGCAGGCAGGGCTGAGGACCACCGCCCCTCAGGCTAGCATGGAACCACTATTTGGCCAAGAATCTTGCCGGGAGCAGCGCTGCACCCCTGCCCGTCTCCCAAGGGCTCCACACCACCCCTAAAAGGGCTCATCTTGACCATATTTCAGTGAATGCGTCTGTCTGAAGACAGGAAAGTGAACAGGATGGCATGGAGACAGTGGACGACCCTGAAGGCTGGACAGAGGGAGAGGAGAAGTTTTTGTTTCCTGGGCTACAGTGCGGCTACCTAGGCTATACGATCTTACTGTCTCTAGGCTCATACACCACACCCCCTTCTCAGGACCGTTCTTTATTTCTTTCTTTTATTTTTCTGGTTTTTGGCCACCCTGGCAATGCTCAGGGTTAGTCCTGGCTCTGCGCTCAGGGACCACTCCTGGAGGAGCTCAGGAAGACAATACAGGGTACCGGAGATTGAACCCAGACAGCTGAATGCCAGGCAAACGCCTTACTCTGCAGCCCCAACTTTCTCCATCGGAAAATAAGGACCTTCCTGTCCGTCAGCGCATCTCCTGGGTCCTGAGGCACTTGCCAACTCCTAACTCACAAGCCCTAAAGAGAAGCAGGGATTCCTCCCTCCCGCCCCCCACCACCCACGAGATTCCTAAACCCCTGTACTATCTCTTGGACCCCATTTTTTTTTAACAAATGTTGCTTGAGTGCCAAGAATATACTCCAGTGATTAAAGGAGCTAGAAACGCACTGAGCATGTGCAGCTCTACGTCAGCATATCAGGAAAGGTGGCCACAGGAATGCAATGGTATCTGGATCCAGTTGCTGAGGATGATGACAATAATATTATCCATGGCTAAGGGCTGATGAACCAGCCCTGCATCCTTAAAAGGCCGCTCTGACTTTATGGATAATCATGGGTTGCAAGGCAGCCTCTAGCTGAAAGAGCAGCTGTCTTCTTGCCCCCAGAGAAAGTTAGTAAAAAGGCAATTGGAAACATAAAGGCCTTTGAAAGGGAGCTGGCTCCACAAGGATGAAAAACAGCCCAAACCCAGAGAGGTAAATTGGCCAGGCCCCAGGCAGCTCCAGTATGAGGAACTAAGTTTATTAGCAAAGCACAGGTACTCCTTGTAGACCCAAGGCACCAAGAGGTCATCTCACTTAAGCCTGTCTGAAATTTCAAAACCAGGGGCCGGAGAGGTAGTAGGGCGCTTGCCCTGCACGCAGCCAACCTAAGTTTGATCCTTGGCACCACGTATGGCCCCCAAGCCCTGCCAAGAGGAAGTTCTCAGCCAGCAGGTGTTAAGCCCTCCCCTAATCTGCCCCCCATTCGTCCAGATAAAGGCTATTTTTCTGTCTTTGGGTTTTGGAAATACTGGCCCAAACCTGGCCGGACCCTGAGCCTGCCCTGGGCCAAGCACATACTCCAGCCGGAGCCAGCTCCCCGGTCTCGAAGGTGCTTTTCTTACTCAGAGGCATTTTTGGATGACGTTGAGAATCAAATAGTTATGATTCAGCCACCTTCTAAACACACAGTGGGCTTCTCATCCGACCTGTGCAACAAAGCAGGGAGGCCAGAAGCTCTTTAGTGCTGTCATCCTCATTTTACATACGAGGAGATGAAAACTCCAGAGAGCTTGGGCCCGGTGCAGCAGCAAACAAAAATGCAGAACTAGGGCTCATGCAAGTTTTTTTTAACTTCTAATCTAGTTCTTTTCTTCCCCCCTCTCTTGTTTCCTTTTTATCTTACAAACATCACCCCATAGTGATACGGGGCTGAAGCCTCGGCAGATTATGACACCAGGAATCAAACCCTGGGCCTCACACTTTGGCTCTCTCCCTGGTCCTTTTTGTTGTTTGTTGTTTGCCTGTTTTTGTTTTGGGGGTTTACACTTAGTGCTGCCCAGGGATCACTCTCTGGCAGTGCTGGGGGACTGTATGCCAGGAATTGAACCAGGGTCTGTCATGCACAAGGCAAATGCCGGAACCTTTGTGATTTATCTCTGCCCCCCCCCTTTGAAAATAAAATGTCCAAGGTTTGGTTCCAGTGCCCGCGAATAGTGAGAAAGAGTCTCTTTGGGGTTAGTCATTTCAAAGCTGATGAAGTTGATGGTGGAGTGAGGTGCAGGGCGAAGCAGGAAGCATCTGGTGCTCCCTCCACCTCCAAGAGCAAACACCCCGCATCACCTGGCCACCCTGAAGTCATGATGAATCCTGGCGGCTGAGGCTGCCAGCCTTGAACCACAACTGTGAGGTCCCTGTGGAGTGGCTCAGTGCCCGCCCCTAAGATGTGAATCTGTCTCTGGTCTGTAACTTCTCTGCTCCCTGCTGAGTTTGGGTTTTTCACGGCTAGAAAAGCCACTCAAGGTTTACTTTAGATACAGCTAGTCAAATCTAGAAAACACACACACTCACACACACACACACACACACACACACACACAAGAAGGACACGGTGTTTGGGGCCACCACATTAAGACAAAATTAACTCAGAGTTAAATGCCAATCACCAAGACTGAGGGGCTTCCTTGAGATCTGCATAACTCCCTTTGTGTCAAGCTTCACTGAAAAGTGAGGGCTTACCCTTCATCAGATAACACAAGTGAGAGTTAGCACAATGCTTCTTGGTCAGCACCTGCGGACTTTCTGCCCTAGGCCCATTTCAACAGGGCTCAGGACAGCACTGGCTGCCAAAGCAGCCTGCCAAGTGGGGACTGCCAGAACTCTTCAGCAGGCTTCCGAGAACAGAAGTCACGCACACATGATTCGGTGCTCAAGGAAAGGGAAAATAAAAATCAAAAGTTGCTGTTTGTTTTATTAAAAAAAAAAAGCCTCCTGGGCCCTTGACTATGCTCTAATCATCAGGGTCTTTTAGGTATTGTAGGTTTCCTTTACAAAACAAAGAATCGGGCCTTGTCTGTCCCCCAGACCAACTCCTGCTCACAGGATAGTATCCGGGCTATGGAAGTGCTGAATCAGGGCCTTGAGCCACAGAGGAGGGAGGAGGAGCGAAAGGCGTGGACTGCGGCGTCACCTTACGCCTTCCTGGTGCAAAGGGCTGCTGAGGTCCGGAAGTGCGTATCACCACTGTGCAAAGACGACCAGGTCTGCACACAACCCTCGCAGGGTCTTGTGTGTTCCTGCTGTGCACTACTGCCAGAATAAAAGCCAAACACAGCAGCCATCAAGCAAGGGTTCATACCTTGGGATGGGTGAAAACAGGACCGCCCGCATGTTAGCACAGGTTCAAAAGCTGCCTACAAAACAGACCCCGTCCGAATGAGAATGGATGGGGCGGCTGCCCTCCACTGGATTAAGAGATTGATTTTCAATCTCAGCAGAAAAAAGACTGAAGAAGGCGCTAAATCCTAACACGTTAAGGACTCATTTCAGATATCCATTGCAACCTTGTAAACAACACGCTTGTAAAAGAACGAATACACCTCAAAGCTTTCATCTTGGTGCCTAATTCCAAAACTGAAATAAAATCTGGGTTTAGAAAGAAATGAATGCAAGGAATGGTGTCTTGTAAATCAAGCACCTCTAAAAAGGTAAAGGGAGACTGAAAGAGAATCTCCCAAATTGGAAGAAACTTGGAATCTGCGAGTTCTTAATCCCGGAATCACAAGTCTGAGATGGCTAATTAGCTGTCGCTTGGGAGAACACAGACAAAAGTTCTGCAGACACTTTGAAATCTTTCGGATGCTACCGTGAGCAAAAATCACAGTCCACCCATTTCTTTAAAATACTTGCACGGTTCCATTCACATACCATGATCTACTTCATAAGGGCCAGTAATAAAAAAAAAAGAGAGATACAAACTCATCTTACTGCTATCTGCAACTTTTTTTTTTTTTTTGCTTTTGGGTTACACCCAGCAATGCTCAGGGGGTTTCTCCTGGCTCTGCACCCAGGAATTACTCCTGCTGGTGCTCGGGGGACCATATGGGATGCCAGG
The DNA here is from genome assembly GCA_021461705.1 of Cryptotis parvus. Classification (NCBI taxonomy): domain Eukaryota; kingdom Metazoa; phylum Chordata; class Mammalia; order Eulipotyphla; family Soricidae; genus Cryptotis; species Cryptotis parvus. The sequence goes on along the minus strand of JAJIBD010006531.1, from coordinate 92,158 downwards.
GATTGAACCAGCACAGGCCGGCCCCGTACAAGGCAAACACCCTACATGCTGGGCTATTGCTCCAGTCCCTGCAACATATTATTATTATGAAGTCAAAGACAAGATTCACTTCACTCTTCAGGTGAGTCTTGGAGCAGACCTGGCATTCATCTTTGCTCCAGAAGTAATGACTCATTAAACTAGGACCTACATCACAGAGCACCGAACAGCACAGCACAACCATACTGAGGCCTTAGTTTTAACATAAGCCCTATTCTTGAACATTTCAGTGATTTAGAGGGGAGGTAGCTATGTTCATCAAAACTAGAAGTCAATATACAATAAACATGTGACCCAAACTATAGTAAGTATATTTTTGAAAAAGAATTTGCAGGCTGAATAAATAGTTATAGCAAGAAAGATGCTTGTCTTATGTGTGGTAACATGGGTTTGACCCCTGATATCCCATATATTTCTGTGAGCCCTGCCAGGAGTGATCCCTGAGCTCAGAACTAGGAGTAAGCCCTGAGCATAGCTGGGTGTGGCCTACAGAATTCCATCCTCCCTCCCCCAAAAAAAGGTGTTTGCTAAGGAGGGAGGGGAACCTTGGGTCATCAGTGCCACACTGGTGGCAGATTTGGAGTTGGAACACTGAAGGCCAAAACCTTGTGAGCGATGGCTTCGTTAAATCATGACACCTACATAAAACAAATAATATGTATTTTTTAAAAGCCTTCCAGTATTCTGGCTGTTGGGCATTTAATCTGAGGCTGAAATCACTTCCACCCTGAAGCAGCACTCCAAACACCCACCAGCTCACTCAAACTAACCTGGATCTTAAGAAGAAAGTGTCTGGGGTGGGGGTGCGGGAGCTGGAGCAATAGTACAGAGGGCAGGACGCAACTTGCCTTGCATGTAGTTGGCCCAGGCTAGATCCCCAGCACCCCATATGGTCCCCCAATCCCTTCCAGGAGTGATCCGGAACACAGAGCCAAATGTGGCCCAAATCCCTCCCCCTCCCCAAAGGAAAAAAGAAGAAAAGTGGCCGGCCTTGGTCCAGTATCAGCCTCTTTTCAGGAGGGACTCCATCAGGTCCTCCTGCTGGGCTGCCTGCTGAGGACAGGGCGAACAACCGATCGCAGCCAGAGAGCAGGAAGCCACGGGGCCTGGGGCCTGCAAAGCGGAACTGGGGCGGGGGGAAGGAGCCTGGTGCGGCCACGCTGCCAGCAAAGGAGAGCCCGTGTCAGACCCTCTCAGCTCCCAAACGGACCCTGGGGAAGGCTGCAGCTGTGCTCAAGGGTGCTCAGGCCAGCCCAGAGGTGCACCAGGCTCCCTGTCCACCCCCTCCAACCTCCCCTGTCCCCACACCGACACACCTCAGCTACTCTGCCAAACACCTTGCCCCTCAGGAATCCCTTCACACATGGCTCTACGTCACAATCCCCAAGCGCAGGAGGTAGACATGGAGTCTCAGACTGGGTATAGCCACCAGCCAAGACTTAGCTGAGTGTCCGAGGTGCGGGCCAGAAGAAGGTCCACTCTGCAGCTGTGCCTGACCCGCCTCACAGCACCTGCAGTTCACAACACGCAGAGTGCGGTTCACAAGGCAAAAGAGACCCAAAGGCCAGCAAAGTGTGGATCTGGATTCTGGGATGAGAGATGGCCCATGGTCCCTACTGGCCCCGCCCGGCTGCCCAACTACCTGTTCCAGCAGCATTTGGACTGAGAGGAAAATCACAAGGCACCCCCCCCACCCCCCACCCCTCAGGACAAAACATCCCAGCACTCCTGGGACCATTACACTGACATGGAAAATGCCTTCTAGAGAAAAGCCCTCCAGGAGATTGGAAATAAAAATCCCCCTCCTCCCTGGGCCCGTAAAGGCCTCAAGCCCTCTCTCCTCTCTAACTGAGCCCCCACCTCTTGCCCCCAGCCTACTGTGCCACACAGCCCTTCTAGCTCACTCTCTAGGGGGTGTTCCTCAAGGGGGACCCCTTTTGTACCCTGAGTTCCTGGCCCTCTCCCCAGCTGCTTCGGGGGCAATATGGCGCCGGAGGGGCTGGCACTCTGTTCTGCCTCTTCAGTTTCTCTCCGAGGCCCTGCACGAATGGTCAAGCTAGAGTTATCTGTGTTTTTACGGGCTGTGTGTCTCCTTCCAGGAAATGAGGGGCCAACCCCTTCTTGCTCCTCCAGTTAATTTCCTGCTGACAGTGCTAAACCTAGTTAGTATACAAACGTATACTATATGTCTGTATACAGATGGCACTTAAAAATTGCGAAAGGGGCAGTGGAAGTGGCTCAGGGGCAGAGCACTTGTCTTATATGAGTGAGTCCTCGGTACCAGGCCCACCACACACTCGCACAGACACACACACACCGACCTTTCTGGAACCAGCAGCCCTCGGAATTCGTCTCTATGCTCTCTTTGTGCTCTGTAGCCCGCACGGCAGGGCTAAATAATGCTTTCTGCATCACAGAAAGATTGGGAACTGCGAACCATGAACTGATTGGGATTGGGAACTGATGAACCAGGAGGATCCATCTAAGTTTCTTTTTATCTGATCCTCAAAGGCCTTTATTTTTTTTTTTAGCCCTGACATCCGGGGGCTGGAACTTGCATTTTGAAATGGTTCCAAGACTTCCTCCCACGGACTAGGTCACTTCTAGTCCCGTTTTACAAACTGCAGACCCCAGGGGCTGGCTTGAGTGTGTGAAAAATGAGATGTCGAAACGGTTTACCTATGATGTTCACGGTACTGTCCACTTCATGTTTTATAGCTGAAGTCAGGACCGCGTACTCGGAAGAAAGATCACTTACTCCATTACTAAGCCCCAAAGATGACTCAACTGGTTCTTGCTAGGAAGAAGAAAAGAAAAAAGAATTGAGAACACTTCCTTTTCTTAGCTTTAAATCCTACCCTCTGAACTACTTTCTAGAACTCTAGAGTCAAGTTCAAGACCCAGATGCCTTCCCTGCTCTGGAAGTGAGTCTGGGATTCAAGACGCACATTTCTGCCAGGGTAGTTGGTCTCTTTCACTGTCCTTAGTTTCTCTCCTTTCTGGCCTTTCTGACATTCTGACACCCAGCAGAGCTGACTGCTCTTGTCTAGTTGCCTGGACTTGGGATCTTCCTTCTCAGAGGGAAACAGTTCGCCAAAGGATTGACTCCTGGCTGAGTCTCTCCAGGAGGGACCTCCCCATTCTTTTATAACTTCTTCTGAAGAAAAGTTTTCTTTCCCTCAACAGTTTGCCCAACAATGGGAATTTAGAGGAAGGAGTGATGACTTCCCTTCTCTGAGGGAGTTAACCAACTCTCCAGGGAGCCTGAGGTATATGAGACTTTTAGCATTCTGATGAGAGAGCTTTTCCTCAAGGCACAATTGCATGTGCTTGAATAATAACAATTAAGTCAGAAACCCCCACCCCCACAAGTAAAACAGGGTAACTCCTTCAGAAATCCAGAAATGGAGGCGGGGTTAGAGGGCTTGAAAGAATAGAGAATTCGGGGCCGGAGGATAGCCCAGCAGGTGGGGCGTTTGCCTTGCAGCGGCCAGCTTGTGCCGCTGAATTCCCCGGCATCCCTTAGGTCCCGAGCCCCCAGGAGTAATTCCTGAGTGCAGAGCCAGGAGTAACCCCTGAGCGTCGCTGGGAGTGACCCAAAAAAAAAAAAAAAAAAAAAGAATAGAGAATGCGGCGGATTGTGTGAAGCAGAGAGACGTGTGGTTGTCACATGCAGAGTGCTGAGCTGTGTCATTGTTGTGCCCGTTTATTCATTTGCTACTTGGGGGTGAAATCTTAGAGAAATGGGGAAAGTGAGTGCAGAAAATTTTCGCATCCTCAAGATCCTCCCTGGCCAACTCCCACCAGGATAACCAAGGCTGCAAAGACTTCCTGGAGAGCTCCATTGTAAAGAAACACACACACACACACACACACACACACACACACACACACACACACACCACACACATCACACTACGGGATTGAGCTGAGCTGTGAAAGGACAGACATAGAGGAAGAACTCTGAATTCTCCCGCTGGACAGAGTTAGACCCTTCTGAACCAATGCTCGTGAGAAACTGCAGTTGTTTCCACTCTGCTAGAGGAATTCAGCTCCTGGCACTCGATGGACAGGGTGGAGTTTGGGGGGTGGGGGAGACCAGCCTAACTCTGGGGCTAAAGTCTGTTTCCTCCACCTCTATGTCAGGACCTCACAAAACCGCTTGAAGCCATTCTTCTGGCCCTGAGAGAGCTGTAAACTGGTGGACGACAGTATGGGCCATGTCACTGGGATGTGAAGATTAAAGGAGATACATACGTACCTGGCACTTGTTAGGAAATAAAGACTCGCATTACCTTAGGCCACCGAAAGAACTGTTATTACAAGTCCAAAGGCCTTTTCTCAAGTCCCTCTCACCCACACTCTGGCGTCTAACTCCAAGGTCTGCCCTCGCCCTGCTTAATACCAGGAGCTACCTGACACTGCTCCAAGTATCTCCCTTTCTTTTTTCTTTTTTCTTCATTTTTTGACTTTTTTAGGGGGTTACACCTGGTGATGCTCAGAGGTTACTCCTGGCTCTGTACTCAGATTCTATCACTCCTGGTGACCATATGGGGGACCATATGGGAAGCTGGGGATCGAACCCAGGTTGGCTACATGCAAGGCAAAAGCCCTCCCAGCTGTGCAATTGCTCTGGCCCCATCTCTGCCTTTCTGATGGAACTTTTATGGCTTCCAATGATCCTTTTTCCATCCTCTTTTCCCAGTTATGCCCCATACCACAAGTCAATCCCATTTTCTCAAAAGGGATCAAGTAGCCTTAATTTTAAGAAACTATGGGGGGGGGGGACTCATTCTCATGGGTTTTTGTTGTCTAAGTTATTCTGCTTCTAGATTTTTTTTTCTCAAAGCAATGAGGCAAACTTGGAAATGTTTAAAAACCTTCTCTTTTCTGCATCAATTGAAGACCTTGAAGTGTTTCGTGTGATCTACAGTTTAATTAGTAAAAGTGATGCTTTCATCACTTTACACTTGAGAAGACTGAGACTCAGAGACTAAATTCACTGTCAGCCTGAGGAGAGAGCTGGGCAAACTCAGGAGCTTCGTACATCACTGGACACGCGTACACAGCACTCATCCCAAGGGAGACCGAGATCACACTCTCTGCGACATCATGTTCCTCCATCATTCCAAGGGAGACCGAGATCGCATTCTGCGACATGATGTTCCTCCAGGCTTCCTGCCTGGCTCATCTCCTGAATCACTGCCATGAGAGAACAGAGTTTCTGCCTCTGGAAACTGAGGACAGCAGAGGGTCTATGCTGCAAAGCCATTCATTCCTCTGCGGCAAATCTGTTATTCCACACACACACCCACACCTCCAGCACTGACTAAAACCCTCTGACCCTATTAGGTAAAACTCACTCCCCAGCACCTGCTCTCAGGAGCCTCCCTCATTTCTCACTCTGCCTGGTCTCTGCACAACTCACTCCACTCCCAGCATTCTCCCCAGTGGCTGAACAACTTGGGGCCTGCTTCTGAATCCACTATTTCCGTCATCCCGAGCTTCAGTGTTTCAGAGCAATGACCCCTCCTCTCCGTTCCAATGTCGCCCTCTTCCTCTCAGCTTCCTCTTGCAGCCTCTCCCCCTCTGTGCCTTCCAACGATGGGAAAGACCCCGCTTTAAGTGTCAGTTCCATCAGGCTGTTTTCCCCCCAAAGGTGTCCCACAGTGGCTTGTTCATACAATTATCCAGAGAGGCTTAGCCAACCACTTTCCAGGCTGTGCCCTGTCCTGACCCTCCAGAGCAGACAGCGAGCCCTCATACTAGCTCCATCCATCCTGGGCAGCTGTGATTTGATGGGTTTTCTCTTTTTCTTCTTGAAGGGCGTGGTGGGAGAGGGGGTATTGTCTTTGGGCCACATGCAGTGGTGATCAGGGCTTATGCCTGGCTCTGTATGCAGCAGTCAATCCCAACAGCACTGGGAGCCGTATGTGGTGCCAGGGTTGAAACCACGGTCAGCCACATGCGAGGCAAATACCTTTCTTTCTGATTCCTGATTTTATGTTTTCAAGCAGGCCACAGAATATATTTTCAACTGATCTAAGCTGAAAAAAAGTGAAAAATTGAAAATGTTTCTCAGCAAGTGAAATTAGAGCTCCAGCACTAACCATGGAAGTGTGCCTTCACCTGTCCACACGGTGCAATGACAGTAAAGGGTGATTTGGTTTTGGGTTTTATTTTTGGGAGGTGGGGAGGCGGAAGGGAAGGAGCTTCCAGCTGTGCTCAGGGCCTACTCCTGGCTCTGCATTCAGGGATCACTCCTGGTGGGGCTCAGAGGACCATAGATGGTGCCAGGAATCAAATCTGTGTTGGCTGCGTGTGAGGCAAGCCCCCCCTCCACTGTACTATTACTCCAGTCCACATACTATTTTTATAGGGCCATGGTCAGCTGTGCTCAGGAGGCTTGGGGTCACTCCAGATGGAAATCAGGTTGGGGCAGCGGGCGCTGGGGAGTGTCCATCATCCATCCCTTGAGGTAGCTCCCAAGCCCAGGAAATATCTACTTTTACCTCCAATGTCATTGTAAGCCTCCATGGGGAATCCCACAAATGAACAGGACCACAAGAGTCCACAGAATCACTACTAGAACATTCTGTTTAACCAATATTTTTTTCTCTCACTTCCAGCAGAGGTCTTCATTCAGAATAAATACAGGAAAAGACTAAGTCTACTCTGTACCAAGGAAGTTTGGAGGCCTCCTGGATCGCCTTTTCTATCTTAACACAATGCTTTGATCTGAAAGTGCCTTATGCTTTCAGAGCAGGTATATTGAATCAGCAAACAATCCACTGAGGCACGAAGCTTCACGTCTAAGCCACCAACCCATCTGCCTTTGTCTCCACACCTTTGTTTCTGGCTTTTATGATTAAGCCATTTCCCTGACTCATTGTGTAAAGACCCAAGAGCAAATCACAAGCCTTTGCTTATGATGCTCCTGGTGCTGGAAACTGACCCCTGAACGTCCTACTCTGAGCGGCTCGGAGTATTGGGAAGAGTGAAAGAACACAGCTTCTGGAGTTGACCTCACCTGAAATCAGATCCCAGCTCCATAAATCAATGCAACATAGGAAAAAAAATCACCCAATCTCTTTGTCGCACTTTCCCTCAATGTAGAAGAAAGATAACCCACCGTTACTGGGAGAACTAAATGGGGCAAACACTAGAGTTAGAACTTGGGAGGTGCTCAGAAATGCCAGTTACCATCCCTCTCTTTTTACCCATTCAAACCTTATTGATTCTGCCCTGATGGCGTTTTGGGAAACGCACGTAAGCGCTGATCCACTCTAGTGCTGCTCACGACTGTGTCTCCTTTCAGATTTCTTTAGAGAGCTATTTCCACACAGTGGGAGCTCGCGAGTGAAACACGGCCCAGTGACTATAGAGGATAATCTCACCGAAAGAATGTCAGAGAATGTTAAGGCAGCTGTTCTACACCTCTTCCATGGCCAATGAGTCTCAGGTCTCAGAACCAAGGGAAACTATTTGCTGAGGAAACACATGTGGCATATGAAGCTAAACAGAATTGAGTGACCCAAGGGGAAAAGATGGACACTTAACCTGCGTGTTCTAACCTACTTTTGCTAATCGGAACCCTAGTTCCATTTACATTGGACTAAAACTAGGAAGGGCCTGTTTCAACAGCAGATTTTACTACCAAGTCACTGCACACAAGAAAACTTTTTCTCAGAGAAGACACAGACTTAGGCTATCCTGCTGCTTATCTGCACATGAAATATTAAATCACAGCATGCAGGTGATTTAAAGGATGTTCAAAGCTCAGTAAAGATAAAGAACAGAGAACATGGAGAATTAACTTTACAGAAACATTCTACAAAAACATTAAGATGCAAATATGCTAACACTATGGGGTAAGTAGCCATGAGCCACCAAACCTGGGAAGTTCTCTGGCCTTATCCGTGTTTTGCTGCTACACTGATAGGATTTAAATTCAAAAGTTCATCTGTTCTTCATGCTAATGAATCGTTTTCTCTCCTTTGAAGGAACAATGTCCCTGAGAAACAAGGTCCAGGCATGAATCAGAACTTCCTCATTGGGTATCGCACAACATACATGCTCCTGGGATCAAACCTGAGCCAGAAGGCTGCGGTGAAGGCCAAACCCACCCAGACCTGGTCTTTCAACCACTTACTCATTGAGGGGTCAAGAGGAAAGTGCTATCACTGTTGGCTAGACTACAGATGCCCTTTTCTTAAAATACCATGGGCCATCCATTCAAAGATACACAAGAGCATTCTGTATCCTAGAGATTGTCTTTGATCAAATAAGTGTCATGATTTTCCTTGTTTTAGATAAATAATATGGTGCACTTTATGACCGTCAACATTGGATATCCAGTGGAGTGTGACCAGTGTGTCTGAGTCAAGTTTTTTGAAGAGTGAGCATGTGTTACTCCATTCTGTTTCCTTACTAATTTAGCAAATGGAAGCAAATCTACATTAACTATAACCTCCCCACTGCACTCCACATATATTTAAGTATTTTATTTAGTCAACTGAATTTCATGCATCCACTTAAGGATCAAATATGTTATCTGTCCTGTACGAGATGTAAGCTAGCAGTAGTAAACCTCTAGTAGTGATAAATATGATGTCGTTAGACTGAAGCAAGAGCACATTCTTCAACATCTCATCTTGTGGGAAAGTTATACTTTTCTGACTCAAGAATATTAACTAAAATTCAAGTCCTAAAAATATCCAACTCTGTGAAACAGTGTAATTTATGACAAATATTATTTTAACAGCAAGGAGAAGTTAAAAATAGTAATATAAAATGATGTAGGGGAAACATATATATTTTTTAAAAACTTAAGACCTGTTTATCCTAAACACAACAGCAGACTGCATTTGTATCCAGATTCAAATAAAGACTATAAAAAAATTCTAACATGAGATACTGGAAATCTGGACAATGATAGAGAGTTGTGCATTATTGTAGGCAATAATGATATAGTGCCACTTTTAGGAGTATTAATATTCTAAGATGCATTCTGACATATTTATAACATCCTTGGTGCTTGTGTCAAAAAACTGAGCTGAACCACGTGAAATTTTAAGCTAAGAACAAATCTGCGAGTTTGAAGATTCACCCTGGCTGAAGGAGAGGAGAAAAAGGTATTAATGAAATAAAATTGAGAGTTGGTGAGGATGGAAACAGAAGGTGATAATCTGCAGAGATATACTCTGGTCTTCTTTTGTGTAGGAAAAATTTTTCACAATAAAACGTTAAAGTAAATTTAGGCCTTAATTGTGCTTTTCTTAAAATAAACCACAAACTGAAAATACCGAAAGTGGAACTGGAGTTATCAGTACCAAAATACTCTGCCTAAAATATGTATTTTCCACTGTGGAGGTAAATATGTCTGAAACTAGCAGCTGAACTAAGGTTACTCTTAAAGTCTAACTACCTTCACAAATTTAATGTGATGCTTGAACTAAGTTTGGTTGGTATTACTTTTTTCCCAGATATTTTGACTAGCTGACTTGTTAAGCATAGTGTCATTTGGCTTTTTTCTTCAATAGTTACTCTTCATCAGAACTGGCATCTCATTCAAGCCCAGTTCTTAATAAAAGTGTAACCTTCCCTATGAGTAACAGACCACTGGGTCTCCTATCACTCAAATATTTTAAGCCAAAGTTTATTTATTTGCAAATGGAGCATAATAAACCTTAAGAAAATTGTATCTTGGGACCAGAGAGCTAGTACGGCTTGCAAGACATTTGCCTTGCATGCAGCTGATCCCCAGCACCCAGGATGGTCCACCAAGCCCCATGAGAAGTGATTCCTGAGTCTAGAGCCAGTAGTAAGCCCTGAGAAGCTGATGGGTGTGGCCCCAAAATAAAGAAAACAAAGGCAATCAACTCCCTGATGGTTTTTGGGTCTAGGATTATGAGTACCTATTCTTTTATTTTTGGGCCACACCCAGTGGTGCTAAGGCAATACTCCTAGTCCTGTGCCCCTAGGTCCCTACTGCTGACAGTGCTGAGAGGATGATGAGGTGCCTGGGATAGAACCTGTGCCTCCCCAACAAAGCACACACTCACCCACTGAGCTATCTCTGGCCCCTAATGGCTACTCTTTGCTTAGCAATGGAAGCTCATCATCAATTCAGCACAGGGCAACCAACAATTCTTTCTCTTGCTATTAAACAAGGGTAACCCAAATGTTTAGAACACAAAACCTGCTAAAAAGTGTTTGTAGGCACAAGCACATGCCTCACACACACACATGTACACACACAAACACACACACACTCTCTCTCTCTCTCTCTCTCTCTCTCTCCCCCTTTGGGAATCATGACCATTGATTCTATAGAGGATTAGAACAAGTCAACTTCACGTAGTGCCTGAGCTGACCAGCGTGTCCCCAGCAATTAGAGAGACCTGTCAATGGAGACCTGTCATGACTACACTGAAATACATTTATGAGATGGACTATACATGAAAGCCTACTTGCTAGACAGAACAATGAATAGTATCAGATGGTAGCTGGCTGCGGCCTCAACTAGAACCAAGTGACCAGTTGGCAAGAGTTGAGGGGACCAGATGGAGACCTGACAAGCTCAGTGTGAATTTGTGACTTCATTCATACACCGCTCAGTGAAACTGGACTGCACAGGGAGTATGTGTGTTTGAGACGGCAAGCGGGCACATGCCAAAGAGGAAACACTTAAAGCACATAAAACACAATAGCAGCAAGAGCTGAAATCCTTCACCGAGATCACATTACTTGTTTTTTATGAGACAGAAGATGAATCATTAATAGGTTCACAACTTTAGTCTCCTCTCGAAACAACCAAAGATTACCTTGATATGTTTAATTCTGTCTTCTTTTTCTGCCTTTGGCTTCTTTCCTGTGGCAACATGAAAAAAGGGTAACAGGTTAATTTATGAAGACCCTTCAGAGAAACCAATCCCCTCAGTTAAAACTCATTCCCAAACACTCAACGAGTCTGTTGTTTTTATATGAACTTGGTCACAATTTCAAACATTTCTTTACAGCCCTTGAGGGACCCAAGAACCACTTTGAGCAGTCAGATTCGGGCGCATTATCACCCATGGGTTGACAAGGGCGCTTAAGAGTCACTACACAGTGGGAACCAAAAACTCCCACAGGCCCCACAATGTACATGAGGCCATCTTTGGTCAGTGATGAACTTCCTCTACCTTTCTTAGATGGCCGCTCGGATAAGGGCAGCATCCGGTAGACTCTGAAGGCATTGTTTCCTTTCTTTATACTTTTATCCTTGACCTCTTCAATGTCCGGCAAGGAGTTCATGGCACACCGAAAATTCGCCTTCCATGTTTTTGGGTCTGGTTTATCTACTCCAGGCTGATGCTTTCCTAACAAAAGAGCCAAAGGTTAATTTAAAAAATAAAGGTGGTGGTGTGTGTGTGTGTGTGTGTAGAAGATACACACAGTGGAAACAGGTGTGTAGGCCAGTAGTACAAAGAGCTCCCTGCCCCCACCTTGCTTCTGTGGGCATGAGGGGATGGTCTCACCGTGCAGACCAAACTCTTCATTGCTTGGTGTTGGGGAGCTACTGGGGTTCCCACTGGTATCAGGGAATGAGTTTCCTTCTACCTTGTCAAGCAGGTGGGGAATGGATAAAAAGCTCAGGTGTCCAGTGCAGTTTTAAAAGGCTTTACTCTCTCAGGTTCTGGCATACAATCCAGTAACAGGAAAACCCCTGACTTTAGGTTCCCAGCTGGACCCCAGCCATGTGTATGTTTGGAATCCTAGGCCAAGATGGCAGCTACCATGTGCTAAGGCCCAACAGAGAAGAGAACAGAGGAGAGGAGAGGCAGAGAGCAAAGAGGAGCCAAAATGGCCAAAAGCCCTTTCTCCTTTTCCCTAGCTTATATAGATAGAAACCCGCCAGAACCTTCCAGCCCAGCCCATTGTGGGCTGGGCTATCTAGAGATGAATGACCAGGTAAATGACCATATTAAAATGCAGATCTGGGGCCGGGCGATAGCCCGCGGTAGGGCGTTGCCTTCCGGCGGCCTGTGCGCCTGGTTGATCCCGGCGTCCCTATGGCCCTGAGCCCGCCAGGGTAATTCCTGAGTGCAGAGCCAGGGTACCCTGAGCGCCGGGTGTGCCCAAAAGCAAAAAAAAAAAATAAAAATAAAAAAAATGCAGATCTTCAGGTGGGCCCTATGGCTCAAGCTTCACAAAAGCCAGAGCTGACTCCCTGAGATAAAATCTCCCTAGCAGAGTGGGGGAGGGGCTGCATCTCTGAACCAGAAAGCAGCTCAGAATGTAATTTGTAGAAAATGGCATTAATACTTCTTACCATGAATATATAGCCAGCTGATTTCAGACTCTAGATCCTACTAGGTCCAAAATCTATCAGAATAATTCACTTTGGCATTACCTTTAGAATCAGAGACACATCAGTTTGTTCGGGAGGCACACTGGCATGTCTCTTTGAACTAGGAGAACTGATTACATTATGGTTGAGCAACGTGGCCAAGTACTCTTGGAATATCTACATGTATGTCCCTCGCGCGGACCATGGGAGCAGGAAGAGTATAGAACTGGGGCAAGCAAGATTCATAATATTCATGATAGAAATATTTATGCCATATAAAATTATGAAATCAATCCAGTTCTGCCCAAGCTCCCATTGAGTCTGCTCAGGAGATCCCCTAAAGGCAGGGGAGTAGCTCTTCACATAAGCTAAGTGTAGTTGGAGTCTAAGGCTCAGTAGGGCGTGCCACCCAACAGCTTGGCATCCATGACAAGGACTGCTGGAGTCCACTAAGGTCCATGTGGCGATACTGGGAGTCAAACTCTGGGCCTTGCCCCTGCTAGGCCTGAGTTCTACCACTCAAGCTATCTCCCCAGTCCGACAAAGAGCCCTTTGAACTCCATGCTACTGCCACTGGGACCCAGCAACTGCCCCCTGGGATGCTGTGAGAGGTTCCATACCTGTGTGGATGGCCCAGTTTCTAAAGAGAGGGGCATCTTTTTCCACATCCCACCCGTGTCGAGCTGCATGCATCCAGGGGATCTGAAAAATCTTCTTCTCCTGGAAAAAAAGAAACAGGAGATATAGCTGTGAACTTCAGCTCCACACCCCCAAAGTCCCAGGTTTGGTCCAAGGCACCAGCAAGATCTACTTTGTATCAGTGGTTTTGCTGAATGCCCCCCTGGAAAATATAAACTGAATTAAAATATGCATTATATGAAGATACATGGTAAAGAAAATGGGCCTGGTATCTTTTCATGGGGGCAGCTGGGTTTGAGGCACACACAGTGATGCTCAGGGCTCAGTGCTCAGGGGTCACTACTGAATGGGACAGGGACCACAGGCAGTGAAAGGGACTAACCCTGGGTCTGCTGTACCCTAAAGTCCTGCACTATCTCTCTGGTCCTGGACCCTGAAACTGAACCATCGAATCAAAGGAGACTCAGGAGGCTGCCCACTAGAAATGTACTCCATGGTCAAAGGTGATCCTTTGGGAGATGCCGTGTGTTGTTCTGTGTCTCCGGGCACCCGTGGCTTTATAAATTCATGGCACTGCCCACAGACTGAAAACCTCATGCTTAGTCTCCTACGTCCCTACAGTCTGGTAAAGAGGAAGTCCATCTGCCTTGGGTCAAATAAAAAGTAGGCAACAATCCAAATTCCAAGGGAAGAAAAGGGTATCTAAGGATACTGTCCCTAAGACCACGCCACTCCATCTGTGGTACGGCCAAGACAATCGGAGCTCTTGTGTGACATTCTAGCCCTCTGTCCCACAGAGGAAATACGCTTTCTAATTCCCCCTTGTGGGTATCCTGAGAGGCATCGGAAAATCTGCTTAAAATCCACCCAGGCATACACACATGCTGGAACACAGTGAGCATCTCGGCTCTTACATCCTTTCTGATCCTTTGGGAAGTAGAACTCCAGCTCTCACTCTGGGTCAAACTGCACATGTGCAGTTGCCCTCGACTTAGCTCTGGGGACGGTCCAGGAGGCTTCAGAGGGCCCAAGTCACTCTACCCTGATAACTCAAGTCCAGAGGGTCTCGGGGCTCACTTTGGTTTCTGCAGCAACTTGGGCTTGCCTCTAGGTGATTTCCATTTTGCAGTGGAGGAAACCGGAACAGAATTAAATGACTGACCCAAGGACCTATTAAGCATCTAAACAACAAACCTAAGTCCTGTGGCTGGAGACAGATTACAGCAGGGAGGGCATTTTCCCTGCATGCAGCTGACCCGAGGTTCCTTTCCCAGCTCTCCTTATGGTCCCCAAACCCTGCCAGGAGTAATCCTTGAGTGCAGAGCCAAGAGTAATCCCTGAGCACTGGCGGGTGTGACCCTAAAAACAAAAACCCCAAAACAATCTAGGTCCTGTGATCCCCACACATTATTACCCAGGGTTTAGATTAGACTTTCTGCCCCAGGACAGATCTTTTCTGTGTGGACTCGGAGATCAAAGCCCTGTTCTGTTGTTTTCCAAGTTCTCCAGGCAGTTCTGGTAATTTCCATATATGGGGATTCCTGCACAGTACACCGAGGTAGGGAATTCCATGTCAGAATGAATCTCCCACTGACTATGGTTTCTCACATGATGGAAAATAGAAAGGGTCCCAACCAACCAACAGGGACCCAGTACGTCCCCAGAATGAATGACAGAAACCTGAACTAAAACTATTTCAGCAGATTAAAGAGTTAAGCCAAAACTGACAAAAGGGAAAATTTGACTATTCTTGAAACTCAATTAGTAAAGGAGAACTGAAAGCCAGAGCTGTTTCAGAAGCTCTGCCTTGCTCATTCTGTATCGGCCACAGAGATAATGGGGTTTCTGGACAGCCATCTGCAAAAGGTCAATGATCAGAAAAGGGTTGGCGACATTTTATTTTTCAGCGCAGATAAAAATGAGGCAAATTTACTGAATGCAGTTCTTGATGTCCACATGAGAATCAATACAAATGGAAAAGTACCAGTTTCTTTGAAGGAATGTGGATGGAAGAGCATACCAGAATTCAAAGCTTTATGCTTAAAGAGGTCCTTTAAAAACTTGCTATTAGAAGTGAAACTGGTGTTGAAATATTATATAAAACACAATTATCAGGAACTTTGTAAATCAGTTCTTTAAAAAATGAGAGAGAGAGAGAGAGAGAGAGAGAGAGAAGTGCCTGCCATAGGGAACTGGTGTTGGGAAGGGTGCACTGGTGGAGGGATGGGTGTTGTAATATTGTATGACTGAAACCCAATCATGGACAACTTTGTAACTGTATATCTCTCAGTGATATAATAAAACTTAAAAAACATAAGTCTATCATATGACCAGCAATTGCACTCATAGGCAGCTATGCAAGGAATTAAAAGAAACTAATTTAAAATAACTTATGAGAAGCTACTGTCGGTACAACACTATTAACAAGAGCTTAGTTAGGAAACCACCAGTGTGCCAATGACAGATGAATGGATAAATATAAACATACATGCAAAGACACACACACCTACACAGACACACACACAACAGATACTATTCAACTATTAGAAAAGATGAAATACTGCCTTTGGCAAAATATGAATAAAAATAGAGGGGTTAATGCTGTGGGAAAGAAATCAGGAGGAAAAGACTATTGAAGATCTCGTTCCTGTGTGGAACATAAAGAGAAAAAATTAAAGGAACACACAAATCCAATGAAAACAAACTCCTAGACTCTCTCTGACCTAAGACCCATAGAATTCCCTTGATCACAGAAGTAAGATTAAGAGAGGAGTAAGGGGTTGAAAGAACAGATGGGACCCTACAGGTGGCAGTGAAGGGACACTGGTACTTGGGTGATAGATGAGTTGTGATAATATACACTTAAAATAGTGTGAAATTACTCCCTTAAAACACACAATCTTGGAAATCAATATTCCCTCAATAAAAAAAAACCACAAGATTAACAGTTGTACTAGCCCTTGGTCAAAGGAGTTTGGTCGGTACCCCAAAACACATCCTGGAAGACACAAAAGTTGGTTATAATAATCATCTGCATGTGAGTGCACACACACAAACACACAATCAAACCTACGCTCACAGAAACAATGCTAAAACAGTGAAACCAGCAATGGCAGAGGCTGAGCCCCAAAACATCCACTATGGATCCTGTTGAACTGGGCTGAGGGCCTGAAGAGACCTTCCCCAAGGAGGTAAATGGCCAATAACACATGAAAACATGGTCACCGGCGTTACTCATCAGGGAACGGCAAATCCAAGCAACAGTAAGATCCACTTCATACCCACAAGGATGGGCTCATACCTACAAGCATTCTGTAGAAAGGACAACAGCTGGGGCTGAAGGGCTAGCACAGTGGACAGCATGCTTGTCTTGCACACAGCCAGCCCAGGTTAGATCTCTGGGCACAGAGCCAGGAGTAAGCCCTGAGCACTGCTGAGTTGGGTCCAAAACGAAAACGAACGGCAGGGAATGCAGAATGATGATCCTTAAAAGTACAGAGCTGAGCAAACTACGTCGACTAAAGGTCACGTAGTGAATGACCCCATTTATAGGAACTACTGAGTAAAGGTACAGCCACAGAGAGAGAAAACAGATTAGAGGCTGCCATGAGCTAAAAAGGGTGGGAGATGGGAAGCAGCTACTCCATCAACCAGCAGTTTTCCTTTAGAGGGTGATGGAAAATACTGACATTAGACAGTGGTGGGGGTGCCTCGTATTGTTGATTAACACCACTGAAGTAGATGCTTTGAATGACTAAAATGGTAAACAATTACAATTAAAACCATGTGACTTTTAACAAGTCTATGTTGCAGGGGGGGAAAACAACCAATCAACACATCACACATGCCCAACCCACCCCCCCCTGATTTGGCCCCAGAGCCACTCCCGGAGTTGCTGAAGCAGGAGCTTTGCGTGAACTTGGGGGTCTCCCTTATGCTCCATCCCCTTGAGCTGTTTCCTGACCACTGGCTTTGGGAAAGACCGTGCCACAATATGAAGAGGTGATGTATATAAAAAATGGAAAGAGCATGTAAAAGCACTGAACATCCTGGAGACCGTCACGCTATCCTGGAAGGTAACGGTGGGAGGCTAAAATGCATACCAAGAGCCCTGAGCACCCCTGTCCATGCTGTGTAGAGAAGGGCCACATACACCTGTTAAGGGTGTATTAAGGGGTCTACGCTGTGTAGAAAAGGGCCGCATACACCCATTAAGGGTGTATTAAGGGGTCCACGCTGTGTAGAAAAGGGCCACATACACATGTTAAGGGTGTATTAAGGGGGTCTAAGCTGTGTGACCGCATACACCCGTTAAGGGTGTGTTAAGGGGTCCACGCTGTGTACACCCATTATGGGTATATTAAGGGGTCCACGCTGCATAGAGAAGGGCCGCATACACCTGTTAAGGGGTGTTAAGGGGTACGCTGTGTAGAGAA
Organism: Cryptotis parvus; assembly: GCA_021461705.1. Lineage (NCBI taxonomy): Eukaryota > Metazoa > Chordata > Mammalia > Eulipotyphla > Soricidae > Cryptotis > Cryptotis parvus. The sequence continues at coordinate 74,710 of JAJIBD010006531.1, read as the reverse complement.
GGACCATATACACCCGTTAAGGGTGTATTAAGGTGTTCACGCTGCATAAAGAAGGGCCGCATACACCCATTAAGGGTGCATTAAGGGGGTCCATGCTGTGTAGAGAAGGGCCGCATACACACATTAAGGGTGTACTAAGGGGTCCATGCTGTGTAGAGATGAAACACATACACCCGTTAAGGGTGTATAAGGGGTCGCGCTGTACAGAGAAGGACTGCATACACCCCTTCACCATGTCTGCACACAGCCGAACTCTCTCCATCTGGGGGTATTGGAGATAAGACCATGTGACTTGGAAGAACATTCAAGACCCTCTTGAGCGACCACCTTTCAACCAAACATACCTTGGTCCCAAGTGGACACTAGCGTTATCTCCCTCTGCCTCCTGTCACTCTATACGACGATCCAGTAGAGCTAGCTCTTTGCTTACAGTCCACCCCCTGCTTCTGAGACAGTTTATATTTACTCCAGTGCAAACCTGCTTTCAAAGCGAGCAGGGAAAGGCTCAGGAATAAGCCCATCATCTCTGGGATTGGGAGGTAGCAGGTCTCCAATATCTGGAGAGTGGGAACCCACGGGAGGAGAAATCAATTGGGCACGTGGCTAACCTCAAGACATGGCCATAAGCAAGCCACTGGGCAAGTGCGGAAGCCGGCCCATCTCCTCAAGTCATGGCTGGAAGGTCGGGAGAGACGTGGGGGCTGGGGATGAACTGCTCGTGACCAGGGCATGCCTGTCGACGCAGGACAGGGAAACCGCTTTAAAATCACATACAGGGAGGGGAATTGGGGACATTGGTGGTGGAATATGGACACTGGTGAAGGCAAGGGTGATGGAACATTGTGTGACTAAAACCCAATAGTGAACAACCTTGTAATTGTATATTGCACAGTGATTCAGTTAAAAAAAAAAAGAAAGAAAAATTAAAGTCAGCCTAAATCAGTGACTGAGAAGATAATCACCAAAGCTGGAAAAAAAATTAAATTTCTCTCTTTCTCTCTCTCTCTCTCTCTCTCTCTCTCTCTCTCTCTCTCTCTCACACACACACACACACACATGCCCCCCACAACAATGATCAGTGTTAATAAATGTGAGGTGGGACGTGGCTGCATTCTTTCCCTAGTGTTAAGACTACTCGACCATCTCCTGTGCGTTTGCAATTACTCACAGCACAAGAGGAAGGCTCAGAGCACGCAGCATTCAGGCGCTGCTAACAATCCTGCTCGGCCAAGCTTCCGTCCTGCTCCTTCAAAGGGAACCAGAGGAATCATTTCATCATCAGCCACCTCCAAACTTATTGAAACGAGGGAGACTGACTGAAAGCACACACGAATCCCTTGTACTTCTCAATGCAGAATGCATCTGGAGTTGACAGGTTCCCCCTCTGAGCAAGACATGTGACAACAGCCAACCAACAATGGTGACTCCAACTATCACAGCAGGGCAAAACCAAACCCGCCAACCCCTCTGCAAGCACGCAGTACTCATTCGCTTCTTAATTGAACAAGATCTACTGAGAGGGGCTTCTGAGGGTCAGCCCTGGGTCTGGAGTGTCCCCAGTAACAAAGAGGACAGCCCAGAGCACCTGCACTCACTTCTGCCCAGAGTCATTTGCAGAACACCGACACAGCCAAGGCATCTGGGAATGACAGAGCCACTTGACGGTGCCAATTTTCTAGGAGTTTCTAGTCTGCAGGGAGAGAAGAGCCTTTGAAATGACCCCAAACCACTCAGAATCCGGAGTGTGTCAGGCAGAAAGCTCGGGAAGAAGGAGGAAATAGTATTAGGGCCCCAGACGGATGCCAAGAAGCCCAATTTTGCTTTTTATTTTCCCGTGGTGATGGGGGTGGGGAGGTCGCTGGGGCAGAGGAGGGACTCTGATTGGTCAGCACGAAGTTTGGGGAAGCTACCGGGAGGGGCTACCTTTGCAGAGCTGGGGGGTGTCTTGTGGGGTGGGGTGGATGGGGGGCGGTAAAGCAGTGCCAGAGGTTGAACTCGGGTTCTGACTCGTGCCAGGGATTTGCTCTATCACTTATCTCCCCACCCAATTAGGCATGATTTAGGGGGGACCTAAAAATCAAACTCTCCTGTGGGCATGCAGATATGGGAAGAAAGATGGTCACCCCGACCCGAGGGTGTCGACAGGGCCTGTGTGCACAGCCATCCGCCTGCTCTGCCAGATCCCTATGAAGCCCAGCTTGCCTAGCCCATGGACCCCCGTCTACTGCATCCCCCCATACCAGGAGATCTCCCCTGGCAGCCAGCTCTGTGCCACTCCACGGCGGTGCTGGAGGAGCTGCAGGCGAGGTCCCCGGCCCTCTCTGCCAGGGAAGAGAACAAAGCGCAAGGAACGGTCACTGGGAGACAGCGCTTTGTTCAGCTACCCACAAGGACCCCACTCCCTCCCAGGCCTCTGTCACAGGAAAGCACGGGCCCAGGGGATGGAGAAATGGGGTCTCAAGAGCAAGAGAGCCCATCAAGGAAAAAAAAATGCAGAGGGTACATTTTCTCCTGGCGCTGCAATTACAAAGCAGGCACAAAACCGGCGGTGCGGGGAATCTATCACAGCTCTGGAGGCCAGACATCTCAAAGGAAGACGCTGAGACGAGCCTCTCCAGCTCTGCGTGGCTCCAGCTGTTTCTCGGCCAGTGGCTGCACCACGCTAGCCTGGGCTCCTTCCCGCCCCTCATGGTCGCCTAATTGTGTCCTCGTTCTCCTCCTGGCTTCCTTCTCTCTGTATTCCCCGTCCCTTCCCTGCTGCTGCTGCTGTGATGGCCAGGCTACACACAGGATGCTGGTGCTTGTACTCCTGCTCCCTGCGAATGCGGTGTCTCATGCTTTCACCGGGGTGCTGGTTGCAGTGCTCACCGGGTGATATACGTGGTTACAGTGTCCACACACTTCCACTTCGGTGCTTGCCTACACTGACTATAGCATACCAGGGAGACGGAGGCGGGGCAAGGTCATGCACTTGATAGCAGAGCTTGAGTGAAGCTCTGAAGATTGCTTGTTGGATTGTTGGACTGGCCCAGCTGGACAACCCAGAATGATCTCAGATATCTGTTACCTAGTTACATCTGCAAAGACCCTTTGTCCAACTACAGTCAAGTGCACAGACTGTGGAAATGAGTCTGCACACATCTCAAAAAGAAGGACCGCGATTCCCAGAGGGCAACTAAGCGCAGCATATGGACGTAGGAGACTCAATGGCCCCACGCCATGTGGACACACCACATTGAACCAGGTGGGTTTAAGAAAAAGGGAGCAGAAATAGCAAAAATTAGCTATTCCTCAGAACTCAAGAGTGTAGCTGTTGGCGTGACACTCAATCAAGCTGGGTGAGACTGTCGTGCTCTCCCAAGTATAACCTACTTGTTCTGTGCTCAGTTTCCTTGTCCATAAAATGGAAAAGATACCCCCTAATGGGGGACTACGAGAGTCACTGCAGGTGTCCTGCACTTGACAAATGTTAGCATTCATTACTGGCATTATTATCACTATTACCATTATTAGACAGATTGCCTCTGTCTCTTCAACTGTGTGTCAACTCCCAAGCAGGACAAGGCACAATTACTTTCTTTTACTTTTATGTCCTTCAATATTTTTTTTTGAGGTTATCTCTGATGACGTGCAGGAGATACTCGTGCACAGATTTCTGCTCAGAGGGAGCTCATGGCAGTGCTCAGAAACCATGTGGTAATGAGGACCAACACAGGCCTGTTGCATGCAAAGCTTATACTTAGACATTTGAGCTAGCTCTGGTTCACCAACCTGATCTCTTATCTCTTTGGAAGAGGCCAAATTACACAGGCCCCAAATGGACACAAACCTAAAAAGACTACACATATAACAAGCTCAGAAAAAAAAATATAGCAGTAAGACTATATAAGTCTGTAACAGGTCACATACCATGAAAAAGGGGTTTATATATTTGTTTCCTCGATATCTCACCTTGCATGAGATAGAACTCACATATACATTCAAATACATCATTAGATTGAAAATAAGTAGAACTGGATAAAGAAAAACAAAAAGATGTGAGATCTGAATTGATAAGGAGTGCAATAAACAACAAATAAAAACAACAATTATGTCACACACCCTGAACTTTTAGAATTGAGTCACAATCTGGTTTAAGGTCTGGAGTACAAAGATAAAAGTCTGACCATCTTTAATCTGGTCATCATGTTATTATTCATCACATCCTTAAGATTCAAAAGAGAGGAGGGAGCTAGGAGAAGGAAAAAAAATTTGCTCAAAGAACTGCAATTATTCCTGGTTATGGGAGAGAAACTTCTCCCGACCTCCCTCTTTCTGAAGGCAGGATTAGCGCAATATCTCAAAGCCTGGTATATCACAAACGTGTGGGAATCAGAGGTTAGCTAAGACAGAGAAGGAAACAGTGCGCTAATAATTGTTGGAAATGATAATACTAGCTGAGAACTGAGCATTGAATATAGGCAAAAAGATACACATGATAACCTCTAAATGAATATATTGCAATCCATAATGTGTAAAAAAGGAGAGAGAGAGAAAGAGAGAGAGAGAGAGAGAGAGAGAGAAAGAGATAAAGAACCTGCCATAGAGGCAAACTGGGGAATTGGGGACATTGATGGTGGGAAATGGGCACTGGTGGAGGGATGGGTGCTGGAACACTGTATGACCGAAACTCAAACATGAACATCTTTGTAATTGTATATCTCACAGTGGTATAATAAAATATTAAAAAGAAAAGAATAACACACTCCCACAAAAAAAAAAGATTAGCCGTTTTCTAGATAATAACTACTTATTTTAAGTGCTTTTTAATTTTTAAGTATACTACCTTCCTACTCTAACAAGTAGGGCCAATTAAATTTGAGTTTTATGATCGCTAGAAAGAGTATATACCTACATGTTTTGTAAATGACAGGTGGCTTCTTAAGGAGACATACAAGACTTCATAATAAAGATAAAGGGAAGATATTTATTGAGGACAAAAACAAAAGTTTGTTTACATAGAAAATTGAAGACTTTGATATCAAATCTTAGATGTTAACACTATGTGTTACCTAAGCTACAGTAATTTTTTCTAGAAAAAGAAAAGTGAAGAGAAAAATCATTCTTTTCGATTCCAAATATAAACCCTTGCGCTCTGAGAGATAGTTCAGCAGGTAAAGCGCTTGCCTTGCATGTGGCCGACTCAAGTTTGATCCTCGGTACCTAACGAGGTCCCCAGAGCCCACCGGGAGGAGTGCAGAGCCAGAGCCAGGAGTAAGCCCTGAACACCACCACCAGGAGTAACCCAAAAATCCTCTCTCCTCCACTCCAAAACAAGCAAAAAGGAAAAGAAAAAGACCTTAAGTTCACTGCCATATAATCCTAGAGATACAGGAGAAGCAAGAAAGGAATTTGGACATGAGCAAGGGGAAGAGTGATTAAGGAAAGAACACTAAGAAGCTTCTCACAGCTATCATCCAGAAGACCAAATATCAGCTGAAACTTAACTCCAGGTGGAAACTCCACTTCGAGGCAATAATAAGTCTTCAGAGAACTTGCTGCTTCATTATTATTTTCTACTAGTTGTTTGATTTGACTTGGGGAGGGCCTCCTAAGGGAGCCAAGGGATACTCTTGGCAATTCTCCACCATGCTGGGGGTGATTCCCGATTTGATAACGGGGACCAGCAGCTCTGCAGGGCAAACGCTTAACCCTGTATTAATTCTCTTGCCCAGGTTGGTTGGGTTCTGTAATGAATAAGCTTCAGATTTTGAATACGATGAAGCCTTGTTTGTGATCCACCTGTCTGGGCTTCCACACGTCTCCCTCTTCTGGCCCACTCTCACACCCAGCACACATGCACGCCTTGGGCACTTACCTTGTTAAGCCACTTTAGCCCTGGTATCGTATTTGAGTTGATCTGTTCCTCCAGCCACGGACGCATCCGCATCCTTTCCACCGGCATGGCGCCCTGCACCGAGGAGAAACACACATTAGGTTTCGGCTGCCTGCAGCTGTGGGAAGTGCTACACTCTTGCCTGACCTTTAAAAAAAATTGGAGCCATAGCAATGGTACAGTGGGTGGGGTACCTGCCTGCATGTGACCCACCTAGGTTTGATCCCTTGTGCTACCAAAGGTCCCCCCACCAGCCCTGCCACACCCAGCAGTGACCAGGGTTTACTCAGAATATTCCTAGCGGTGCTCGGGGAACCATGGGTGGTGCGGGGATCGAACCAGGGTAGGTCACATGCAAAGTGAGTGTCTTAACCCTTTGTGCTTGCTCCAATATTCTGGGTCTTCTTCCAAGAGTCAAAGGTGGACAGAACAGCTGCTGTTGTAAAAAATTATTAAAATCAGTTTTTCCTTTGATATATTGGACCTACAAGTGCTTTGATACCCCTAACATTGGCATTTCAATGTTCTAAAGAATCAACTCACTTTATTGAAAGTTTGAAGTTTCCAACAAGTTCCAAAGCCTTTACCAGCTAGCTGAAAAGCATCCTGATCTATTCTCTCCTTTTTTCAGAGTTCACCCACATCTTGGTCTGGCTTCATACTGGCTTGTACATCCAGACAATCGCAGATTTACTCTAAGATCTTTCTTTAATACCATTTTCCTTCTCAACTTGACAACTGTCCCTCTTTTTCCTTTTAAAATAGTTTTGTGTTCTACATCAGCATTCTTTAACCTTATTATACCTGTTGACCAGCCTGCCCTGTGTACAGATCCACAGATGGGCAGTTATACTCAAAGCAGACCAGTGGTTTTCAACTTTTCCACACCTAACCTGTACTGGTCCTTGAAGACCTCTGGCCTAAACCTTTCCTCTTTTTAGCCCCTGTGACCTCTCTTCCTCCCTACTACATTTCGCTATAGGTTTTTCCTAGCCCATCAAAATACACCCAAGAATGGATCTGCTAACAAATCACTCTCTACACGCTTATCTACATCCTATTTACATATTTAAATTTAGTGCTGGATTCACAGCGAAGGCAATGCTAACTTAGGGTGCCCTTTCATGGGGATCCCCAGCTAGTGTGACATACTCTGAGTCAGCCAAAGAGCAAGTTCCAGGTGACAGAGAGCAGGACCACGTTCTGGCTGATAATTTCAGTTTTCACACTATAAACAATATCTCCTTCACCTTCTAGGACAACACTTTCTACATTATTTTGCTATGCATGACTGACTTTGTGCTCTCAAACAGCCCCAAGAGTGCTCTGTTTGAATCAATGGAGGAAGAAGAGAACAAGAAGTAATGTGTAAACAGGCATCAGGGCTTCAGTTATACCAGTGATACGAGTGGGGGTATATAGCCATAGATCCAAGATATGACTCAACAGAACTGAAAACAGGAGATCTAAGCACCTTCCACTGAAAGTTTGTAATGTGCCTGTCAAGTTGACGGGTGGGAGTGGAGTGGGGTGGGAATGGGGAGGGAATCTGGGAACATTGGTGGGGAGATGATGCCATTAGTGGAGGGATTGGTGGTGAATTATTGTATGTTTAAAATGCAACTATCAGTGAATCATGGCTCTTCAATAAAAAATTTTAAAAAAAAATAAAGAAGAGTTTGATCACCATCTAATGTTCGAAAGTGCAAGAAGAAAGCAGGGGCGCTAGGTAAGCTTCCTTCAGGCAGAGTCTTGCTGAACGTGAGTCCAATGTCAATAAATGATACTCATAAAATAAGATCATGCTGTAATTGCTTGATGACAAATGTAAACAGTTTCACAAAATGTCCTTACAAGAGAAGAAAATCTAGACACAAACACAAAGGGAAGAAATCCAAGGAAAGAGAGAGGCAGAGACTGGAATGATGCTGCCACAAGCCAAGGAATGCCCGGAATCCCCAGAAAAAAGAAGCAAGGAAAGACTTAATAATTGTCATTGATTTCCGGGCCAAAGTGATAGTACAGCAGGCAAGGTGCCTGCCTGGCACAGCAGAAGAACTGACTTCTATCCCTAACACTGTGTATGTATGGTCCCTTGAGCACCACTGGAATGTTTCCTGAGCACTGAGTCAGGAGTATGCCCTGAGTGTGGCACTCAAAAAAAAAAAATCACTGATTTCTGGTTTGGGTGTTCTCTTGTATACAACATCTTACACAACTGTCCAGAGCCATGTGAGCACATGGGTTGCAACCGTATCTTAGCTACTGCGACGAGTTCTGCAATAAATGACCTCTGGGGTTTGGTTTTGTTTTTTAATAGTTTAAACATTTCCAATGACAGCACTTCCTCTTTTTTCACTTGATTTTTTGATGACTGACCCTCCCTCCCTTCCACAGCTTATAAATTACTGTGGGTTCTGTCACCAGACACTAAGGACTGGACACAGGAGGTGAGAGCGTATCCTTCCTCCTCACCCAGAAGGAGATCCTGTATTAAGACTACCATCAGAAACTGGTCATTTAGATTGCAAACTTTAGTTTGTCCTCCAAGACAGAGGTGGCTGAAAGAGAGAGCGAAGGAGCGAGAGAGAGAGAGAGAGAGAGAGAGAGAGAGAGAGAGAGAGAGAGAGAAGATGACTTGAGTTTCTAGTGAGAAGAGAGGCTTACTGGGCATGAATTTTCCACTTGCATCAATGAAAACTCTATTGGTCTTCCTAGTTCAGAAGCCTCCCGCTGACACCAATACACAGGTCACATTCTACTTGAACATAACACACTTGAAAAGGCCTAAAGCTGACAGAAATAACCTAGAGACGCTGTCTGCCAAGTGGCACCAGCAACCAGGACCCCTCGCTTCCGGTCGTGGCTCTGCCATTACTAACAGCAAGTATCCTTGGGCAAGTCACGCCATCTCTCTGGGCTGCACTTCAATTGCCTAGAAAAGTGACAAGTTTCAAAACGCTCATTGCGGAGGTTATCTATGAGTCTAAGAATCCTTTCAAAACCTGAGGCTCATAATTGGACTTTTTATCCTTCATCTGTAATCCTATTAGCCTATTCCTATACAACTGGGTTGTTTTAAACAGTGAAATGCTAAAACGTCATGATTCCATAAACCTACTAGAGTATCAATCAACTACGCTTGGACCTGACAAAAGGCACTTTGTAAAATCACCTGTCACTAGAGCCTTGGGATTTGGGAAGTGAGAGCATCTCCAAGACCCGGCCATGGGGCTCTCAGTCACCTCATCCCACAGTGCACCCTGAGAATAGGAGGCTAGAGAAGTCTCCCCAAGACCTTCACTGTGATGAAAGTGACATGAACTGCCCTTTGCTATGTCCCTGATTCCTGCCACTGGCAAGACCTTGAACTTTTGGGAGAAGGTGTGTTACACCCATCAGAGCTGAGCTTATTCCTGACTCTGTGCTCAGGACTCATTCCTGGCATTGCTTGGGGATGACGGTATGAGGTGGTGGACATTGAACCCAGGCTCAAAGCCAGTGCTGTGTGCTGTGTCTCTGACCCTGTGATCTTGAGTTCGAACCTAAATAATTGAGGTTTGGATGTGGGACGAGTCAGAGCAGTGGCTGTCATTTACTGAGGACTTTACGCCAGGGGTTTTCCAGAAGTTTCTCACTTAATTCCCACAATGAGGAGGTAGAGACTTGGGACTCGACATTACACAGAAGGGAGAAGCTAAAAGGTTTTTGTGGGCTAAAGGCAACACACCCGCCTAAGCAGGAAGCCATCCAAGTTGCTCTGAAACCTGACATCTGCTTTCCTGGACCGTGCTTGGTGGTGATAGCCTTTTGCTTATTCTACCAAAGGAGGCTTCCCGGCCTTTCTGGGTTCCACGTGCCATGGACACACTAATCTTCCTTGAATACCACTTGAATCCTGTTAATGTTCTGGTCTAGACACTTCAAACACATCCCTGCAGGATTTAAGATAATAAGATCCTGCGCTACGAGGGGTGTCATTGATAAGGGCACGCACAATGGGTAGTCCAGCCCTAGTTCCACGGCTGAATAAGCAGACATCTGGGTGAGACGAGTTGGTTTTGTTTGTTTTTAAACCTGCTGAAAAGCAATTAGTGAGACAATGACGTAGTAATAGAATGCGAAGGGCAAGCTCTGGGCGAGGAATAATCTAAAGAAGGCAAATTCAGTATTCGGGGCAGTTCTCTCTCCAGTCCTCGGGTACCTGCCGAGCACAGATGTGGACGTTGGACAGAGTTTCTGCCATATTTTGGTGAGTGGGCGGTAATAACCAAAAAATACAGGCTACTCTAGGAAAAGAAGTCTTGGAAAATGAATCCGTTCTGTTCATTCCAATCTCTCCCTCTCTGAACACACACACACACACACACACACACACACACACACACACACACGGCACACTACCCAGCAGCACATTATCCTCAGGTTCTGGTAATAAATCTAAGGCCCAGTCAACTGAGAACTGCAGGCGAGGCTCCCGCACCACCCGGCCACCGCCTGGGAGGCCCCTTCTCCCCAACTCCCCTCAAACAAACGAGAGGGAACAAGGCGTCTTCCTTGGAGATAAACAGAATTTGCTCAGCGTCCATCAGTTCCCATTTAGAGAGTCACAGAAGCTGAAGTAAAACTGAAGCCTCAAGTATGAGGAGGAAGATGCTAAGAACCTGGCTAAGGCTGAGCGTGTAGGCGGCGGCCGACCACGGCGGGGCTGGTGCCATTTCTCTGCTGGCTGCACCAGCTCTTCCCGAGGGCTTGTGAGGGCTCCTGCCACCAAACAGAGCTTCCCCCCAGAGGCACGAGTCCACGCCCGTCTCTTCCACCTACTGACACGCTCTCAATCACAGACTCCAGCTCAAAGCTCCCTTCACCCCCGAGGCCGCCTCCCGCCACTCCGGGCACAGGCAGCCACGCCATCCCCGGGGCCTCATTCATCCTGCGCTACTGCAGGAGGCTGGGCTGAGCACTAGGAAGAATTCAAAGATGTTTAAGATATACTTTCCACCCTCAAGGAATGAATAAGTTAGCTGGGGATAGGAGACATAAATCACATAGCGCTAACTAATAATACTGTAATTATAATAATAAAAGGCTGCAATAGAGATCACAAGGCCGTAGATGATTAACTGCCAATGAAGTGAACTGATTCATAAGGAATACATAAATCACTATTAAAAGGGTTCGTGAGGCACTGTGTAGGAGAAGGAAGAGAGAGAGGAAGAGAGAGAGGAGATAAAGAACCTGCCATTTAGGCAGGCCATGGGAGGGGGAGGGAATTGGGGACATGGGTGGTGGGAGATGGGCACTGGTGGAGGGTGGGGTGCTGGAACACTGTGTGACCGAAACCTCCAAACGTGAACAACGTTGTAATTGTATATCTCACGGTGGTATAATAAAATGTTTTAAAAAAAAAAGGGGTTCGTGGGGAAAAACTCTGCGGAAAAGGCAGCGCTGACGGGGAGGCAGTCCCAGGCACAAGGTCATGATCGCCGCTGGAGCGACACAAGCACAAAAGCAAGCCCTGCCCTTTGCCTCTGGTTCTCATATGCCGCCTTCACCCCGCAGTGCCGGCCTTTGTCCTGTGACTTGGCGTGGGAACAGATGAACGCTGGGGCGGTCAGGGGAAAGGAGTTTTTCTCTCTGGGAAGGTATCGTTCTGCCTGACAGTGGGCAGGCACGCAGGGCGAGATAAAATGGGCACAGTAGGTCGGAGGAGGCTGTTTGCCAACACAGGCAGAAAAAATTGAGGACATCCCCGTGTGGGCAGAACCCCGAGGGAGTCCCCAAGCACACAAACAGCACGTCTGAACATTTGGCACAAGCCAATTCTCACCCTGAAAATGACCCAATTCATTACATATGATTATTCCTGTTTGAATTTAATTTTAGTTGTATTTGATAACCCTATGGTGTTCAGGGATCACCCGTAGCTCTATCTCCAGGGATCACCTGAGCCATGCTCCAGAATCCGTATGTGGTACCAGAGACCAAACCTGGCCTGGCCGTGTGCAAGGCAAAAACCCTCCCTGTACTCTCTCTCCAGCCTCAGCCCAGCCTCATTCAGTATGTGACTCTCAAATTTCCAATGCTGTTTGTTGAAGAAAGTCTCCTTTGTCCATCGGATTTAAGTCTCTTGTCATTAACTGGGTATCGGCAAATGTGTGGGGTTATTTCTCGGTGTTTGATCAACTCTCAATCAGTGTCTGAATGAAGAATGAAGCTGAACTATATTATTCCACTACCATCAGCTTCATTCTTTTTTTTTTGGGGGGCACATCTGGCAATGCTCAGGGATTACTCCTGGCTCTGCACCCAGGAATTACTCCTGGCAGTGCTTAGGGGACCATATGGGATGCCGGGAATTGAACCTGGGTCGGCAGCATGCAGGGCAAACACCCTCCCCATTGGACTATTGCTCCGACCCCCCATTTTTTTTTCTCCTCCTAAACCCCATAAACAAAATAAAGTCAAACTGCATCCAACATCTGAATATAACTTCTGAGGAAAGATATGTAAGGTACCACAGGGAAAATGTACTATGCCAGTAGCACTGAGGGTGTTTTTTGGGGAGTCAACCCCAAGAGCAGGGAAAATACAGGTAAACATTTGGGCCTACATTAAATTTGAAAGCTTTTTTTTTTTTTTTTGCTTTTTTGGGTCATACCCGCAATGCTCAGGGGTTTCTCCTGGCTCTTCACTCAGGAATTACTCCTGGCAGTGCTCGGGGACCATATGGGATGCTGGGGATCGAACCTGGGCCAGCATGGGCCGCCGCGTGCAAGGCAAACGCCCCTACCCGCTGGGCTATCACTCCGGCCCCTGAAAGCTTTTTTATAGCAAAGAAAACATAACCAAGATGAAAAGACAGAGACTAGTATATCAGACATCTGGTAAGGGGATAATAAATAAGGTATAGAAAGATTCCTCCAACAACATGCATGGAAAAAAATACACAAAAAACAGAGCATTGGGCCAGAGCAGTCGGGCCCTACATAGACAGGGCGTTTGCCTTGTACACAGCTGACCTGGGTTCAATCTCATCATCCTTCACAGAGTCCACCAGGAATGATTCTGAGTGCAGAGTCAAGAGTAAGTCTTGAGGAACACTGTGCGTAACCCCAAAACAAACAAAAACAAGCAAAAGCGAGCAGAATAACGTTTGAGCTTTGAGGCAGCTTTTTTTTTTTCATTTTATTATACCACCATGAAATATACAATTACAAAGAAGTTCATACTTAAGTTTCGGTCTTACAGTGTTCCAGCATCCATCCTTCCACCAGTGCCCATTTCCCACCACCATGTCCCCAATTCCCTCCGCCCGCCCCTAGCCTGCCTCTATGGCAAGTTCTTTATCTCTTTTCTCTCTTTCTCTCTCTTTCTCTTCCTTCTCTTACACTGTGGATTATAATACATACATACATTTAGAGGCTATCATGTGTATCTTTTTGCCTGTAGTCGATGTTGTCAAAGCTTTGTAGTCAAATGTAGTCAGATGTAGTCAAAGCTTTTTAAGGCTAATCCTGGTTCTGTGCTCCAGGATCATTCCTGGCAGTGCTGGGGGACCATGCGTGATGCCAGGAAGCAAAGTGCCAGGTATCAAAGGAGGGGGCTCATTTGCAAGCACCTTTACCCCCTCACACTATCTCTTCAGTCCAGGCGCAAAGGATTTGAAAAGAAAGTTCCCCAGGGCCGGAGCGACAGCCCAGCGGGTAGGGCGTTTGCCTTGCACGAGGCCAGCCTGTGCCGGCCCGGGTTTGATCCCCGGCATCCCATATGGTCCCCGAGCACCGCCAGGAGTAATTCCTGAGTGCAGAGCCAGGAGAAACCCCTGAGCATTGCTGGGCATGACCCAAAAAAGAAAAAAAAAGAAAGAAAGAAAGTTCCCCAAAGAAGAGGTACAGGTGGTTGATAAGCAAAAGGAAAACACACACAAACGTCATCATAACTCATCACTAGGGAAATGAAAATTAAGACCACAATGAGGTGCCACTTTACACGGTGAGCATGGCTTATAGCAAGAGCAACAAGATTCAAAGTGTGGGGGAAAAGGAACTTGGATGAATAAGGTGCAACTATTTTGGAAAATGCCAGGGGGCTTCCTTAAGAAGCTAAAAGAGTCAGTTTGGGGCTAAGAACATGTCGGGCATACACGAGGCTCTGGGTCTGAGACCTGGGACGCCAAAGACAGCAAGAAAAAGATAAAGGCAACCTCCTGATCCAGTAACCCCACTTTGGGTATCTGAGAAATACAAAAATATTAATACAAACAGCAACGCCTAGCCCCCGCCGTCTTCTGTGGCACCGTTTACAGCAGCTAAAACAGAGAAGCACCCCAAGTACTCCCCAGTATGGGATAAAGAATGTGTGGTGTGTTTATCCCATGCCGCACTATATGAAAAAAAAAAGTGAAATTTTGTCAGTTACAGAAAACAGAAGAAGTTCAAAGGAATTAGGTGAAGCAAGTCAGAAGAGAAAAAAAGTACTGGGTGATCTCACTTATATGTGCAATATGATGAAGAGACAAATAAAAGACACAGTGGCCAGGTCACTGATAAGAGAAATAAGGGAAGGGCAGAAGGAGACAGGTGCAGCAGGAAGGGAAAAACTTTTGCTAGAAACATAATGGAACTTTCAGTAGTGAGTTTCCCTAGATATTCAGCAGTCACTCCCCAAATGCAAGATCCTCTTCCGTTACAAGCTGCCCTCCTCACATACACTTTGGTGTCCGTTTTTAGCAAAAGCAAGAATTGTAGCTCAAAATTCAATGAATTGAGAGGACCCTGAAGTTGAAAAACCGTAAACCTGTCATCTTATTCATGTTGACGTTAACGTCCCAGTCACCCAAACTCAGGGACTCGCTACAAAGCAGCTGCTGTGCCCAGGGCTATTTCTGCCTTATTTCACTGCACCTTCAAACAAGCTCCCTGGCGTATATCTAGGATCTGATCATTTTACAGCTGAGGAAGTGAATCTACCCACCTAGAGGCAGAGCAGCAGCCCGCGTGCTGGACTTAACTCCTACGGTGGGTAGGGAGCCGGACTAACCCAGAGTAGAGGAGGGACTTGGTGATCCTAGGCACACAGCAAGGAGGCGCTGGGCTCTGCGCTGGGCCGAGGGCAGGGCAGCGAGCACTGGACCAGCTCCCCTCTGTGCTGCGTGTAAAGCGAGGCTTCAAATTCAGATCCAGGTGGCTTCAGCATATATGCCCCAAACTTCTAGACCTCGGTGTTTTCTGACCTCTGGTAGCAATTCATTACAGGCTCATGAAATCATTTTATCCGCTCAGCATTACTAAGAACAGCACTTTAATGTGTTCATTGTTTGGGTGACATGGCTACCACTGGGCTAACATAAATGTTTGTCATGCACAGAGCGACTCCTGCACTTTGCAGCGCTTTTATTTGAATGCACAAGGACAGCAAGCAGGAACTATGAAAGCCCCCACATCAGAGTAAGTGGGGCTATTCTGTTGTGTTTGGCTGCTTTGGGCTTTGGGGCCATATCTGGCTGGGCTCACGGCTTATTCCCAGCTCTATGCTCAAGGATCACTCCTGGAGGTGCTGGGGAACATACGAGGGTACAAGATTCTGCAACAGACTCGGACTAGGTCAAGGTGAACGCCTTGACTCTGGATGACCTCTCTCCTGCTGGGGGAGACACTGTGTTGCTCCACTTTCTGTTTCTCTTTTGAGCACCTATTCTATAAGAAGAGAGATCACAGGGTCATGCTGAGGCTCGGAGCAAAGCCAGAGCCCATTTTCTCATAGTTCTCTTGGAGTTCCTGGAACCAACCGTGGCTGAAATTTGCAAATGCAAATATAGAATGGATGGTGAGAGCTAGGGCCAAGAAAAAAATAAATTTTCTTCCTCCCTGAGAGTTTTTTCAAATATCCCTTTCTTAAATTATTATTTCAGGGTGGGCCGCGGGGTAGGGCGGGTGGGGGAGGATGCTCCCAAGTATGCTCAGAGATTCTCAGCCAACTAGGAAAGCAGTTCAATGTAAGGGTCTGAGGGCGGGTGTTACTTGGGGTGACCTGGAAAACCCCAGGGCTATACCCAGCGTAATCGAGGGAAGGGGAGGGGGCCCATGTGTCGCTAGAGACCAAATGGAGCCAGTTGCATAGATGCATCTTAGCTTTGTAATTACCTCCTAAGGTCCCAAACAGTCCTTGTAGGAAAAAAAAAAGGGGGTTGTTTTTGTTTTTGTTTTTTGCTTTTGGGTCACACCCAGCAATGCTCAGGGGTTACTCCTGGCTCTTCGCTCAGGAAACCATATGGGATGCGGGGATCAAACCCTGTCAGCCACATAAAAGGCAAACGCCCTAGCCACTGGACTATCGCTCCAGCCCCACCACTGGACTATCGCTCCAGCCCCAGATTATTTTTCTTTCATCCTCTTCTCCCATTTTCCAAGCCCCGATTCTATCACCTACTAATCTGTATTAATGAACATGAAGCGCTTTAGTTTTCATCAACAAAAGGTCTCTTGACTTATTTCATTAATAGCATCATACCCTTGGGGTCCACCTATGCCTCCACAAATTCCTTTTATAGCCAAATAATATTCTCGTGTGTGTGTGTGTGTGTGTGTGTGTGTGTGTGTGTGAGAGAGAGAGAGAGAGAGAGAGAGAGAGACCAAGTTCTATACCCATTAGCCCATGGCTGGACCTCAGGCTGTTTCGTTGTTTGCGCCTGCAGTTAACACACTGCCTTGAGTAATTACTAGGCATCTCATGCCCTTTAGTCTGTGTAGTGCTTACGTGCCTTACTCCATGGAAACAAACGTTCCCTACAGTTAAGAACCTACATAAATATTGCTACAGAGGTCGACCTGGAGAATCCTGCACTTTGCACCCAGCTGGCCCCACTAAACCCAATGCGGCCCATTCAGCAGTTCTGGACATGCACCAGATATATGCAGTCTGGCAAGGGAACCCCACAATCCACACAGGGTGGCAGAACCCTAAAACGTGACCCATGCAGACAAGATTTTGATGTCAGTAGACAGAGGCGCCCTGAGAGACACTTCTTGTCTTTCTGAAGCAGATGCTCCAGGGTCTGTAGAAACCAAGTGTCTGTGGAAGAGCCCGGCTGGGAGGGAGCCGGTAGTCGGCGGGAAAGAGCTGGACACCACAGGCGCAGCACACAATGGGGGCAGACCCCACACTCCCCAGCGAGCCCACCCTCTGCTCACTGCTGGATGCTACCGAGCACCTTGGGAGTTTATTGCTAGTTCACTTGCTTCTCACCAAACCCCCACTATAGAGAGGAAGAGGAGGAGGTGATGTTCCACAGCTGCTGAGGGGCGGCGCTAAATGTCTGAATGAGCCTCTCAACCCTAAGGCCTGGCTGGGTGGGGTTTGCGCAAAGAGGCACCAAGAGCCCAAGGCCTTAGTCCAATAGTGTCTATATATATATTACCCTCCACCTCTTGAAGAAAGGGTCAAGAAAGGACGAGGGTTTTCATTTTCTCTCTGCATCACTTGGGACATTCTCTAGTCGCTTTCTGCCTCTGCCACCAGGCAGGATCCACTGGCCCAGAGCGGGACCACCTGGAGCCGAGAGGGGCTTATGGAAGAAGGGATGGAGGAAAGTGCCCCTGGCTGGCCTTGTTAACCTGCGGAAGAATCTCAGGAGTACAAACAGATCCCACGGAAAATCCATGCTCCATCCTCCTCCCTGCGGGCCCTCCTGTGAAAGGTACTGATGCTGAGTACTGCCGGAAGGTGCCCGCTACTGAGATGACAGGCAATGCGTCTATTGATTTCCACTAGGTGACAGCTGGTCACACGGGCATTATGCAACCCCCTTGGTTTCATTATTCAAGCAATGCCACCCAAGCCTGCAAACACTATGCTAGCACCATTAAATCTCAACATCAACCCCCACCCCATCAGAAAGCACTACCAACTCCCATCTCTCAGAACCAGCTTTAAATCAGCCCTTCGGAAAAGCTTGTCCTGGAACTAGAAAGGTCCAGGGGTGGGAGGGAATTCTGCAGACTCCTGTTCAGCTGTGTGATCCCTAGCACTGTGTACTGTCCACGCCCTCCGAAGCACCACACCAGCCAGGAATGAGCCCCAGAGGTAAGGAATGACCCAACTGAGCCCAGAGGGTCTAGCTTCCTTGCACAGAAACGAAAACCAAAAACCAGAGAATGCTCTACTTATAGCAACCACTTTGCTCTCAGAGCCCTGACTTGCGGCCCCAAGAAGTATTTAGAAATAAATGAAGGTCCCATCTTATTCTGACGTGGCTAATTAATGTGATGTACTGCTCCCTCCTGGTAAGTAATTCTGATCTCCACGGGGCCTCACACTGTCCTTACTTATCCTTGGTACAATGGCAGCTATCGTGCAGGTTTGTCACTAGATAAAACCTGGAGACAGCACAGCCACCCATAGGCAAAGTGAAGACAAGGGCACACCCAGAAGCAGGCTCTGCTGGACCCTGGGTCAGCCGCAACTCGGTGAGGAGTGAGCCGAGAGTCAGGGCTGTCTGGGGCCCCGAGCCCCATGTGAGATGAGGAGAGCAGAAACCCCAGGCTCCACCACACTCCACAACCGCTTGAGAGTGCAACGGTCTGGAACCACAGGAACTAAAAGTAGGGAGTCACTGAGGCTCACCTGCAGAACAGGGGTAACCCCCTGGCTCTGCTGTGAAGCCTAGTCTTGCTCAAGAGTACGTCATGAATTAAGGGTCTCTACAAGATCCCCCCACCCCAAGCACTTTTAGGAATGACCCCTGAATGGACAGTCAGGTGTAAGCCCTGAGCACCAGCAACTGTGGCCCCCAAAACAACAACAACAACAACAACAACAACAAGTTTCTACCAACAATGTATAGTCAAGCATGTTGGCTGAAGGATCCATTTCTGGTTCATAAGCATGATGACTAGATATTCACACATTTGTGTGACATAAGCCTCCCTTAAATCTTGTTACACTCTTGGCACATTATCCATCTGAAGTGAACTTAAGGGGAAAAAAGAAAAAGAATGTTGTTTTTAAGTATGATGTATAATAGCAAACGTTTCAACAGACCCAGATACCGGAGAGGTAAAAGAAGGCTAAATAAAATGTGGTTGGCCTCAGAATGCAGAATATGGCTACAAAAGAATACTGAATTTGCACTGGACACTGCTCAGGACAGACATGGTAAGGGAGTAAAACTAGAGAGTAATATATTCTGTGCCTGTGTTTTTTATATATTCCGGGCAAGTAATATGTATGCATTAACGTAGCGTAGAATAATACAAAAGCAGGTAATAAAGAGACGGGAAGTGGAGGTCTCTGATGGGGCTGGGGAGGTCTGACAGAGAGTGAGGGTCTTTTCAACCATTATGTCAATTAGCCTACGGGCCATGCTGCAGTCCGGATGCTAATATGGGAAGGAGACAGCTGGCATTGTTGGCACAGGGCAGAAAAACACACCTGAAACCTGGATCTGTGAAGCTGGGCACGATGGGTGCACCCCAACACCAAGAGGCACCCTATCAGGAGAGAACACGTCTGGAAGAGTGAGAACAGCGTGTGCAGCACGTCACAGCAGGGAGCATCCCCGTGAGCTGAGTGTTCTCACGTGTGTTCCGGGTCCTGGCTGGTCCCGGCCACCTGGAGGTCAGCCGAGTGCCCTCCTTCAGATTAGACGCCAAGGACACTGTAACAATAAGAACATTCTTCCCTGAATGACTAAGCGTGTCCCCCCCCCTCCAAAACACACACACACAGACAACACACACACACACACACTCCCTGTATAAAGGACTAAGTCCTAAAGTCCATTAGGTGAAACTGAGCAAAGCCAGTGTACTGGAACGAAGATTACTGCCCTGCCAAAATCATGAACCCGTGAAAGTGGTCTTATTTGGAACTAGGGTCTCTGGAGCATCAAGGTAAAATGAGGACATGGGGAGTAGAAAGGAGGATTCCCGGGCAGTGGTGGAAGGACACTGACACTGGTGGTCCCTGTCCCCCTAAAATAACCTGCACTCTTGCTAACCACTGTTACCTTATTTTAAAAAAGGTGGGGGATCACACTAGATTAGCATGGGCCCAAAATCAATTTGAGTCCTGTTCTAGTAGAAAGAAATTCATTCTCTCTCTCTCTCTCTCTCTCTCTCTCTCTCTCTCTCTCTCTCTCTCTCTCTCCCCCCCCTCCTCCTCCTCCTCCTCCTCCTCCCCTCCTCCTCCTCCTCCTCGTAAAGACAGAGACAGACATTGGAATGGAACATTCACAAGCCAAGGAACACCAAGAGCTGGCAGCAACCTCAGAAGCAGATTCTCCTGTAGAGACCCAGAAGGAAGCAAACCTGCCACCACGACCTTGATTTCAGACTTCGGGTCTCTGGGACAACCAGAAAGTAGCCGCTGTCCCAGCCAATCTCCCGTACAGAGAGCAGCCCTGCCCTGTCCT
Organism: Cryptotis parvus; assembly: GCA_021461705.1. NCBI lineage: Eukaryota > Metazoa > Chordata > Mammalia > Eulipotyphla > Soricidae > Cryptotis > Cryptotis parvus. Next base: position 54,422 of record JAJIBD010006531.1, on the reverse strand, counting down.
GAGTAGGGGAGCCCTGCGGGCTGTAGCGGGGAGGGGGCTATGCTCATGCCAGTTGGGGAGGGGGAGAGTATCACGGGCGTGGGAGACGCGATACAGACAACTGACCGAATTAGTACCTTCCAGATAACGAGAGGCAGATTTCTCACTACCGGAAAAGGGGATGGAAATCAAGAAAGGGCTGGAGCGACATCATACAGCAGGTAAGGATAAGGCACAAACCCCACGTGGACTCTGAGCCCTGCCAGGTGTGGCCCAAAAACCTGAAAAAAAATCAAATATACAAACTAAATAATAGTGTGTCGGTATAAGAATAGGATAGAATTTGCGTTTGTCCTAAGTCTCGATGAACACAGATATAAAAAGTGTATCCAGACATTTTGCACAAATACATAAATAGTGCCCATATTCCCCACCTGTCGGCCCAAGTGGAGGGGCTGGGGGGGGGGAGCCAATGGCAGTGGTGCTGGGCATAGACCCTGCACAAGCGACAGCTTTTAAATGCTGTTCTCTGCTGAAAGGAACAAAGACGTCTCAGGGGAAAAAAAAGTGATTCAGGGGCTGGAACAGGGAAGGCAAAAGGTGGATGGGCACTCTTTAGGGAGGCTCGGCTGCAGAAAGCAGAAAGTACTCAAAGAATGATGGACGCATGCTGTGGACAGAGCAAGCAACTGGAAGGGGCAGATCTGAGACAATCCGGGCAGAGGGTGACCTGAAGACAAAAATGTGTCACAGCCTACTGGGCGTAATATGAAAAAGTAAAGAGAAGAGAAAGCCTTTCCATTAAATAGACCAAGGACTAAAATGGTCATCATTTGGGAGCTACTGAAGAAGTAATTGGTAGAGAAAACATCAATGAAACCAGTGGCTGGCTGGCTGATGAGAAAGGGAATAGTTCTGACTCGAGGCCCCACACCTACCAAAACATATACAGATGCACGACAAATACATGTACACATACACACACACTAAACACTACTTGAAAAGTAATCCTTGCATTGCTCAGGGACTATTCCTGGCTCTGTGCTCAGTGATCATGCCAGGCAGTGTCTGAGGGTCCAACCCCAACCTCCCGCCCGAAAATCATGAGCTCAGTCCTGTAAGTCAGCTCTCCTGCTCCAGGAAACGATTTTGTTTTTAAATGAACATGAAAAATAATGGAGACGCCAATATGGCCAAATAGCCTCTTCACAAATGATCAAGGAATAGCACTGGGGCGGGAGCTGGCCCCATTGTCCACCCCCTGAGAGCATGCTCTAGGAACACAGCTGTGGTCTACTTGCAGAAAATGCCCAGCTTAAATCTGGTCCCCAGGACTTGACCACTTGATCACTTGACATCCCGTTATTTGCTGGTTTGCTCGAGTGAGCACCAGAAACATTTCCATTTGTCCCTGTCATGTGCCAGTGTAGTCCAATGGCATCTGCTTGCTTCAGGACTACGACGAAAGGGCCTCAAACTGTTTGTTCAGAGTCCTGACGAAGAAGTCTGACAATCTTGTAGGTGGGTGGCCACATGATCTTTTGACATCCTGTGGAATCTAGTCGGTAACGGCTCTAGACATGTCCAGCCCATCTGATTTTCGATGCCTTGGCAAACGAGACAGCGTCCCTGACTCTGGAACAGCGACAGAAGTCGGAGCTCCGATTCCTTCTCTCACTTGAGTGAGGCGTGATATTCCAAGCATAGCTCTTTTGATTCCTCTCTGGGAGACCCGAATAGCATTCTCATCCTGTTTTGGTAGGGCCCAGGTCTCTGAGGCGTATGTTAATGCAGGGAGAATGGTGGAGTCGAAGAGATGTGCCTGGAGCCGAAGGTTCTTTGTCCTTTTAGCTATTTCTTCAATGCTCCTGAAGGTGTTCATGCCGCTCTCTTCCTCCTGCGCAGCTCAGGTTTTAGGTCATTCATCATGTTGACTTCTTGACCTGACACGCTCTCTCTCAGTGGCTTTCCGCCGAGAGGATCGGGAGGCGGTGGCTTCCCTGGGTGTGCTGTGTGGGGGTTGTCTGGGGCTTGTCTTGAGGACCCGTCCCAACGGCTTCCCACATGCTCCCCCACCCCACCCCCAAGAGCGTGTGCCCGGGCCCTGTGCGCCAGCTCTCACGTGCACCCGAGCTGGCTGGCGCCTCCTAGCCGTGGTTGTCGGTCACCAGGACATCATCAGAAAATAACATTCTGTGGCAGAGGATAAATAACTGAGCTGTCGGTCCTGGGCTGGAGACCCAGCACCCCATCTGGTCCCCGAGCACAGCCACAAGCCATCCCTGAGCACAGACCTAGGCATAAGCCTGCAGTCAGTTTGAGTGCCGAGTTTGTGCAAATACCACAAACTCTAGAAAATTCCCCCTCCCTCCCCCACAGTGCTTTGAAGAAACTGCAGCTTTTTCCTAATCCGGGCACTACAGCTGGATTAAACCCAGGCGCGATCACTTTCTCCATCGGAACATGTGGAGCCTGGACATCAGACCACAGTCATCTAACAAGGAGTCTCCGCGCTTCATGTCAAGGGGAGGAAGATAAGCAATGACCTTTAAATTGCAGTTTGGGTAGAAATTAAAAGTGAAAGAAGCATAGGCTGGCCAGCATGTCTGAGAGGGATTTAAGCATCCTGGGCTCCTGCAGTCCAAACCTCAGGACTAGCACGGGATCGTGGCTTTCAATGTTCCAGCAAAAAGGCTGATTGCTGGTGGCGCGGCCTCACCTCCCAGGAGAGAACCAAGGCAGATGCGCTCACTCCCGGGTTGCCACTGTGCTGCTCTTCCCTACCCAGCCCCTCAGAAGGCCCCACGTCCCATATTTCTGAGGACATCTGAGGACAGCTCCATGTTGCCTCGAGGCCCCCAAAGCTACTATTCTCAGCGCTGCTCCAGCACGTCTCGTTTTCACAGCCTTTCTTTTAAGCCCTTGGCTCAAGCAAGGTCCACCCTGAATAAGGATTTTGCTTTTTGTTTCCTTTTTGTTTTATAACCTTTCCTCAACTTGTAGACTAAGGAAGCCTGAAAACCCTTCAGTGCCGCCAGCTTGCTAACTTGGCTGGAGCTTTCTGTGAGGACTCTGGTCTCAAAGAGCCAAGCAGAACACATATTTACTGTTCTCCCAGGGAAGAATCACAGCACTGTTCGAACAGAAAGTGAAAGCTGCGCGCCCTGAGCAATTCCTTCCTTCACAAAGTGTGTGTGGCCCTCACCCCTGCATCGTAGTCACCCCCAAACCGCCACTGCCCCACAGCCAGAACACTCCGGCCAGAACGGGGAGGCGGGAGGGGAGGGTGTTTGCCTAGTATACACCCAACACAGGTTCAATCCCTACCTCCCCACAGCCTCCCCGAGCCCTCCCGGGAGTGATCCCAGAGTAGCCCTGAGCACCGTCGGGTGTGTCTCCAAAACAAAACCAAAAGCCCAAGTCTGCAGGAAGGAGAGCCAGTACAGAACTGAGCTGCTGCTCTGTGAGCGACTGGCCCGCATCAGTCCCTAGCACGGAGCATTCCCTGAGCGTTCCTGGGAGCAGTCCAAGAGGCCCCTGAGCACCATGAAGCAGGTGACCCCGATCACCCCAGCACCAAGGGACCCCAGCCACGCTGCATCCTCAGTCCCTTGCACTCAACCACTGGCCTGACCGGGTTGGCTGAGAATAACTGGGAAACCCGACCTACACTCCCCCACTATCCCCCCACTTTCTGAGAACTCCTGGAGGAGCCCCCAACCCCCTGGAATAAAAAGACAGTGCACAAGTATGATCCCCTGCCAAGTGTGGCTGTCGCGGGCACTGGCTCCAGCTTACCCAAATCTCCAGTCAACGGGTCTATGCCCAGGGGTCTAGGCCTCAAGAGCACCCCCTGACTTTACTGGCTAATGCTCACATTCCACAGGCCTTAGCGTCAAAATCAGATTCTCCAATGGGTGCGGGGCAGTAGACACAGGGCAGAGGGTGTGGAGGGCACAGTCCCGGTGAGTTCACGTAGGAAACACTAATAACAGCTGTAAACCACAGTGCCCAAATAAAAAAAAAAAATCTAGCTTTAAAAAAATAATAAAACTGTGACCTCAGAAGGGCCTGGGGCCTCCTCACTGGCAAAGCGCTTGTCTTACGAGCCTGAAGTAGCCACGCCAGTCCCCAGCCCTTCCCCATGTGCCAGGCGCCATCCCTGTCACAGCGGCTGTCTAGGAACCCAGGCACCAAGACAAACCATGAGCCATCTCGGGGGACCACAGCAAGGGCACGGACACTACAACCGTGTGTAGGTGAGTACCGCCACCACCTGTGTGCAGTACAACCACACGGGAAGGGGAGGAGAAACAGCAAGAGAGTGCCCCAACTGACCGGGAGTACCGCCACCACCTGTGTGCAGTACAACCACACGGGAAGGGGAGGAGAAACAGCAAGAGAGTGCCCCAACTGACCCGGGAGTACCGGCCACCACCTGTGTGCAGTACAACCACACGGGAAGGGGAGGAGAAACAGCAAGAGAGTGCCCCAACTGACCCGGGAGTACCGCCACCACCTGTGTGCAGTACAACCACACGGGAAGGGGAGGAGAAACAGCAAGAGAGTGCCCCAACTGACCCGGCTCGCAGCCCCTGCACTTCACACAGTCCCCTGAGCCCTGTCTAAAGCGACCCTTGAGCACAGTCAGGATAAGTCCTGAGCACTGCCAGAGTGGGTTCCAAAGTGAAATTTTCAAAAAAAATTTAACTGCCGTTTTCCTTAAACCAATGCACAGAGGAATTTAGCTGAGGATACCCCAGGATGACGGATACCTTTCTGGTTGTAGGAGATAGAGGTTCGTCAGCTAAATCTTTGACCAAGTGCTTTTTCAGAACGGGGTGATTTGAGAGTTTTAGAAAATCTGGTCTAGGGGTCAGAGCGATAGCACAGCAGGGAGGGCATTTACCTTGCATGCAGCCAACCGGGTTCAATCCCCAGCGTCCCACAGGTCCCTCAAGCACTTCCAGGAGTAATTCCTGAGTGTAGAGCCAGGAGTAACCACTGAGCATCGCTGATGCTCATATATGCATATATTAATATATGAATTCATATATATGAATATTCATATATTCATATATATGTATATATATATATATATATATATATATATATCGCTCCCACTGCACAAGAAAATCAGCATCTTCTTACTTAAATTGTACTTGAATTATTAACCCAGCACACTCTGGGTTAACAGATAGCACTGGTGAAAGACATCCTATTGGGGGAAAGTTTAATGCCACCTGTCTTTGCATGTTTGAAATTGGAGAACAACCTTTACCAATTATTTTTATGAAAGCTGAAATTGTGAGGAATCATTCAAAATTTGTTTCTTTCATTTTATGAAGTTCTTCAAGAATTGTTTGTTGGGCCAGAAGAAATATACAGTGTTTAGGAACTTGCCTGGCAGGTGACTGACCGGAGTCCAATTCCCAGCACCACATATGGTCCCCTGAGCACAGAGCCAGGAGCAAGCCTGAGCACAGGCTAGTATGTGGGCCACCACCCCACCACAACCAAAACAAACAGAACAGCATCTTTACAACAGGTCTGCTGAGCAGTAAACAGGGCTTACTTACTAAAATATTGCTAAATGATTTACTTCAGCAACATGATGCATAAAGTATTTTTATAAAGTAAGATTAAAAAATACCTTTCACTAATATTCAAAATTTATCTTAAATAGGCTTTTCCAGGATTCTGTTATAATTCCATCTATAATGGCATATAGCCCCTTCTTCTAGGACTTGTTATTATTTTTTTAAACTGGGTCACGTGTGGCAGTTTTTGGGTTGGGGGAGTCTGAGCCACTCCTGATAGCTCAGCTGGTGAGGCTGGCTCCTGTGACATCTAAAGCATCTGATTTCCAGAACAAAACTTCCTGCACAAATGCCATAGGGGTATCCACTTAAATGAAGTGTCTGTGCAGTCTGAGAGGAACCAGCCACTGAGATGGGCCACGAGCTACTCGCCACTGAAAATGGGTTCCACGCCACAGAGAAACCAGGTTGGAACACAAAACTTCAAGAACTAATGGTGGAATTGTCTAGAAACTTATGTCTGCCATGTTTGTTTGTTTTAAATCACTTAGGATAGAATTTTAAAGCAGTGCAAATGTTAATATAATTATTTTAACCTCTACATTGCAATATGATCATTGTAACAAACACTGAACTGGCTTGGGACCTGTGCATCTTGGTTAGAAATTCCAAAATCCTTAGGTACATATACACTTGCTCAAAGAAGCAGGAAGAAAAACACAAAAAAAGCTAAAGATGGCCCAGGTGCCCCCCCAGAGACCCTCCAACCCAACCCTCGTTTGGGCCTGGGAACTTTAACCAGCTTCTCCGTTTACACACAGATCAGAACTGTTTATAACTAGATGAACAAGGCTTGCCTGAGAAGCTGCTCTCCTGATTCCTCAGGAGAGATGACAGGCGCTCATGGTGACCGGCATCGAGAGGAGGCTGGGTATTAAGCTCGGAGCTTCTAAGACGCTCATGGTGACCAGCACTGAGAATGCGGCTGGTCTTAAACTCTAAGCTTCCGAGATGCTCGTGGTGACCAACATCAAGAATGCGGCAGGGTCTTAACTCTAAGCTTCTGAGACGCACATGGTGGCCAGCACTGAGAATTTGGCTGGGCATTAAGTTCCTAAGCTTCTGAGGCCAGCTCCCTGTTCCCTCTCAGAACTACCCAGGAGGCAGGGTCGTAACTCCCACTCCCAGCTTAAGAAGCAGCTTGGCCCATGTCATAGCTGACTCTTGGTACTGAGCTTGAGGATCAGAGATTCGACCATGCTGAGGCAGGCTCCGACTCTGTGTGTGCCTTTGGATCCCTACACGAATACCAGAAAGCCCTTGTTTCCCCGGAGACACCCCCAGCCGTTCTGGCCACTGTTTTGTTGTGTCAAGAAAGCTTCAACGGCATCAAGGTCCGAGTGACTGGGTGCAGAGCAGACAGAACACACTAAGTCCAGGTTTAAGTATTTGCTGGCATTTGTTTTGCTCCTAAAAGAGGAGATGTTCTGACCCTAAATGACTGGGGTAACACTGAAGAAAGTGTGAGTGCTTGTGCACATGCGTGTGTGCTCTGTGTCTGTGTAGTATGTGTGTGTGAGACCTAGGGTTTGCACTGAGGGGGTTGCATTGAGGGGTGGAGAGAGAGAGAGAGAATGAATGAATGAATGTGTGTGTGTGTGTCTGTGTAGTATGTGTGTGACCTAGGAGTTGTACTGGAAGGGGTGGGGAGAGAGAGAGAGAGAGAGAGAGAGAGAGAGAGAGAGAGAGAGAGAGAGAGAGAGAGAGAGAGAGAGAGAGAAGGTGTGTGTGTGTCTGTGTGTTTTCCATCTCACCAGGTCCCCAGCAGGCATCCAGTCTGACAGGTGTGGCCCCGCAATACCAAGTGGCAGGAAAGAGGTGATAAGGACTCAAGGCTGACACTTTCTCCTGCCTTAGCTTGCAGCCTGCAGAGCAGAGGACACGGAAGAACTGAAGACAGGAACAAACTCCCGAGGGCAGCTTCCTTCTTCGAGACCACCTTCCTCCCGCACGGTTTCTTACAGAGAGCAACGAGAGGGAAAGGACCCCCCAGCCATCCTCTGGGATACAGCAAGATCACTCATTGGAAAAGATGCTGTCCAGGGGGCTGGAGAGATAGTATGGTAGGTGAGGCACTGGCCTTGGAATTGGCCAACCCAGGTTCGATCCCCAGCACCCTGTATGGTACCCCATAGCCCCATAAGGAATGATCTTTGAGCACGAAATCAGAAGTAAAGCCCTGAGTAAAACAATCAACAACACGGATACTGTGCAGACCCGAGGCTCCTGGGATGGAGCGTGTCATCCATCATAGTCTGCCTTTAAGAGATTCTCGCTCGGCTGTGACCAACAGGACAAGTAGAATAGCATGGACTATGGAGCCTGCAGAGATGCCAGATTTCAGCTCTATCAGATCACCTGTGTGGCTCTGGGCTGCTTACTGACCCTCTCTGTTCTCGGGAGTTCTGTAGGGATTACATGAAGCATGTAAAAAATCTCAAATAGGGCTGTGGATCTCACAAGTACTCTCAATTGCAGTGTATATAAACAGGCACAAATTTTCCAGACAGTAAAATGGTCAAAGGTATCAAACATTTTAAATTGTATCTATTGGGCCAGAGAAATAGGTTAAAGTGCTGGCCTGGTATGTGGCTGACCCCAGTTTAGATTCCCAGCACCGCGTACAGTCCCCGGAGCCCCGTCGGGTGATCCCTGAGTACAGAGCAAGTCTTCAGAAGCACCAGGTGTGGCCCAGAAAACAAAATGAAATAAAATATAGTAACATAGTAACAATGTCCATTGACTCAGCCAGGTCATGTCAAAGAAAGCGTGACAGGGGCCGGAGCGATAGCCCAGTGGTAGGGAGTTTGCCTTGCACGCGGCCGGCTATGCCAGCCCGGGTTCGATCCCCGGCGTCCCATATGGTCCCCCGAGCACTGCCAGGAGTAATTCCTGAGTGCAGAGCCAGGAGAAACCCCTGAGCATTGCCGGGTGTGACCCAAAAAGCAAAAAAAAAAAAAAAAAAAAAAAAAGCGTGACAAACAAGTTAATCATATGCAGAACATGGTTTTAAAGAAAAAAAAATTCTGCAATGATCATTAAATCTATTACAGATACAAATGTAATTTAATTTATTATAAAAATAGGATGAGAAAGTTTTGTTGAGTTGCACAGAATTTCTAGATACATGGAAATATTATGAGGCTTGAGAAGCATTTTTAAACCACCACCTTTTAGGGTTTTTTTTCTTACTGTAATTATGGCTTATTCAATAAAATGTAATGAATTATTGAATCACAGCAACAAATCAAACCAATTTTTTCAAAGATGATTTTCTAGAAAAACTCAGTCAGGCAGTAAGAATCGAACGGGCCAAGTGGCTTTTAGGAACATTTCACGGGTTCGCAGCCGTGCTGGGGCCCTCTGGGGGTGTCTGCCCCAGACACGCCATCGGAATGGCTCTGGATCTGCAATTCAGCGAGGCGAGAGTCCCGGACAGACTCTGAAGCATATGGACTCAGGCTCATCCTGCATGTGCAGATCTTCTTTCCATATGGAAAACGGCGAAAGAGCGGCTGTATTTTCCCTTCATCAGCGTGTCCTCTGAGCGCTGTCTCTGCAGTGCAGGAGTGAAGCCAAAGCTGAAGGACAGTCCCTGCCCAGGATGTGAGGGGAGGTCCAGTGACCTCTTCCCGGGAATACAGGCTGGGGACCCGGGGGCCTGGGAAAAGACGTGGCCCTCCTCGACAATGCGAGAGTAGAGGGAGGAAGATGAGAGCAAGGTGGCGGGAGGAGAGGAAAGTGTGAAGGACCCGGTGGATGACTGAGCCATGTTTGCTTGGGGGAGGAGCAGACAAACACAGGTGGGCCCGCCGCCGTCACACAGACGCCTCACTGCAACAGCCACGACTCCACTCACCTGCCACACCCGGTGCGCCTTCCAACTCTTCACGGCACCACCCGGCTCAGCCTTTTACCTCTTCACTGCACCTCTCATCACTCACGGCCATTACCTCACCCAGCGTCCCTCCACCACCTCCCTCCACACCACCTCCCTCCACCACCTCACTCACATTTCATCACCTCACTCCACGTTCTCACCATAGTTCCACAATGGATGTCGTCCACAGAGAAACATTAAAGGCAAGAAGACCTGAAGAAAAAGGTGGCACCGATGCTTTCAGTGCTTCTATTTGAAAAAAGTCCCTCCTAAGAATTCCTCAAGGGCCACTATCCTGGAGTCCCTGGGAACATCTCCCACTAAATGACAGAGCTGTTGGCTGCAGTCTGATTTCAAATCCAATCCTGGCAGACTTCGGGGAGAACCACTGCCTTCCCAAAAGACAAGCGGCTGAAGAAGCAAGCGCCCTGGGAAAAGCTACTGTGGCCATCCTTCTGTCCATCGAGGACAAACCTCGCCGCTGCTGTCCCTGGCAGCCTCCTTCTTGCTGCCACTACTCAAAGGAGAATTTCCTTTGAGTCGCTCCCTCTGCCAGCAAACTCCAAAGATAGCTCACCTGATGGGAGGTGGGGGCGGGAGGTGTCTATCCAATGCAACTCTTTCCATTCGCACGTAGCCCAGATCCAATATACCAACTAAAAACATGCACTGCGGTTTCTCCAAGTCTGATTCTATTCCTGGATGAGCCATCCCGAGCACCAGTGAATTCCAACAGGCACGAGCCAAAATTGCTACCCACTCGCTGTGCCAGATCACCGCTGCGCTCTCACCCAGCATGCCAGGACGTGTCCTCAGAGAACTGTCTCTGAAAGCGCCGACATACGGGCCCCCTCCTCGCTGACCCCTTTCCAGGACTATGCTGGTTCCATTCTCCTCTCATCCAAGAGCTCAGGTTTGGTGTCAAGCACCCCCAAGCTCAAACCTCCCAGTTCCCTGCACAGACCTCCTCCCAATCTTAGTTTCTGTGTGACCCACGGAAACTAAGTGGGTCTCACGGACTAAGTGACTGTTAAGAAGCCACTTAACAGAAGTGGTATGATGAAAAAGGGGCAGTTTGCTTTAGGAGGAAAAGCCTGAGGTGAGTGCTTTGGCCACCGCTAAAAATGTCAGAGACATGGGCTGGAGCGATAGCACAGCGGGTAGGGCGTTTGCCTTGCACACGGTAGACCCAGGTTCGATCCCAGCATCCCATATGGTCCCTCAAGCACTGCCAGGAGTAATTCCTGAGTGAAGAGTCAGGAGTAACCCCCTGAACATTGCCGGGTCTGACCCAAAAAAGAAAAAAAAATAAAATTAAATAAAAATTAAAGAGAGGAGGGCCGGTTCCTCCGAATGTCAGATTCCATCATCAGGAAGGAACAGGAGAGTACCTAGGCACCACTGTCTGGAAAGTGAGTGCCACCTCGCCCTCCACAGCCCTCGCCACACTAATCCCCCATCTCATTAGCTCGCCACAATCCATCAATGGCTCTGAAGTGTGCCCTGAGTAACATCTGGGCTCTCTGCCCATCCCACTGCTCTGACTGCTTTCCCCCCGATTCTCTTTACCTTCTCTAATACAACTGAAGCTTGTGGGAGCCGTGTACTTGGAATCAGGCATCTTCCTCCACACAGTGCTTGTGAGCAGAAATCCCATCTTTTGGGGCTGGAAAGATAGTATCGGGGTATGGAGCTTGCCCTGCACACGGCCCATCTGGATTCAATCCCGGCATCCCATACAGGCTCCAGATAACCACCAGGAGTAATTCCTGAGCAGCATCAGGAGAAACCCCTGAGCACTGCTGGGTGTGGCGCCAAACAGAAGCACAATCCCACTTTCTGCTCTTGCCACCCAGACCCCAGCACCACACCTCGCAGGGGCAGATCCCTAGTCATTGCTTACCAGTAAGGAAGTAGATGAAGCCGTCCCGAAGGACCCACTGGGGGCAGATGGGGAAAGGAAAAGGCAGATGATCTGAACTCGATGTTATAGGCAAATCTTACTCATGGACTGCGATGAACAAGCTCTGTGGAGCAAAGACGATGAGGGCAGGACCTCTGCCCCGAAGGACTTATGCAGCAGCAAAGTGGGCATTGCCTACCAACAGGTCAAGGCACTAATCCCGCAGGTAACACTAGAGAAACCAATTGAGAAATGAGTCACAGAGGCACCCTATGACATGTGGCATCTACAAGAGGTGCCAGGTGCGTTGATCACAGTGCCTGGTTCACCCTCCATCCCATCATTTCACTGACTCAAAGTAACCTACACTTCCCATCAGGCATCTGGGGAAGGCAGAGGAGAGGGGTTGGTTGGGGAGTTTTGCTATATGTAAAATCCACCAGCGAGAACTCAGGGAGGCTGCAGAAAAGAGGAAGGCCTGGAACTGGGTGTGGAAAGGCAAACCCAAAACAAAACTGACAAAGGCCAGAGGGAGCAAATGCGGAACTGTGGATGCTGGTGGAACCTTGAGCAACCCCTACGATTGAGAACCCGGAGAAGACGTGTGTATTTCCGGGAAATGGGTGGCCTGACAGCGCTGGCTAATTAACAGGCAACTGTTTGTCACTGCCACTGCACCCACGCCAGATGAAGACGGGAGCTCCCAGGTCGGCAAGGCTGATGGTGCTTCCCAACTGCTATCTGGTCTTTGTTCCTTCCTGGAAGGAGGGAATCCCTACCCACGCTAATGCACTCTGGATGAGTCGGTATCTGGACAGGAAATATCAAATGGAGAACTAATCAGAGGCACAATTTCATTCAACCCCATTACAATTGAGTTCTGGGATAGATGAGTGCCATTTCACTGAGTGCTATGAGGAAGCCATAGGGACACTGCAAAACGCAGAGGCCACACAAGACAGGTCTTCATGAGACAGAGCATGTCATCCTGACACAGACCACAGAAATTCTGGTTCTTTGGGACTGGAGCGAGCCCAGAAGGGAAGGCGCTTGCCTTGCATGTGAAATACCTGGTATGCACGATCCTTGGCACCTCGTATGACCTGCTGAGCACCACCAGGAGTGACCCCTGAGTAGAGCCAGGAGTAAGCCCTGAGTACAGCGGGGCATGGCCCAAAACAACAATAAAAAAAGAAAAGAAAGAAAAGAAAGGAAACTTCTGGAGCTTTGAATAAGCCCTACCACCCTAATTCCTACCATCAGGCTTCCTGGATTCCCGGGAAGATTTTGCATGAACTTTCCTGGGTTCACAGAGAACCTGGCCAACCGCCCATGCCTCGGACAGCAAGGTGCCTCCCAGCGTGACAGCCAGCATCACTGGGAAGTGGTCAGCAGGGTCCCTGCCTGCTTCAGCACTGTTCAGGGCACCTGTCACTGGCCTGGCCTTCTAGCTTGGGTGTCCCCCTTCTCAGAGACCCCTCTAGGCCCACCTCCCTTGAGTGAAGTGAGCCTTTCAATCCCCACTGCACCCTTTTTAGAAACCAAAACGGAGGACAAAACACAGGGAGGAACCAAGAGGACAAAACACTTATTAGGGGACCTGTATATTATCTCCTTTAAAAGTGTATGTCCGCTCCCCCAAGTCAGGCCTGGTTCTTCTCAGAAGCACAATCTAGCCCTTTCTGTCTTTTTTTTTTTTGGGGGGTACAGGGAGGACCATCCATGGCGGTGCTCAGGGATTACTCCTCATTCTTCTTTCAGGAATCACTCCTAGAAGGCTCAGGCAACCCTATGGGGTGCCAGGGATCAAACCTGGTCTGCCAAATGCAAGGCAAGCCTGACCCAATGTACTATCTCTCCAACCTTCCTCTTTCCCCCCCACCCCTTTTGAGGGGTAGGTGGGTTGACACACCCTGAGGCGCCGGGGGCATACTCCCATCTCTATGTGCTGGAGTCACATCTGGCAGTGCTAGGGGAAAGAAAGCAAATGGCAGGGATGTAACCCAGGCCAGCCGAGTGTAAGGCAATGCCTTGGGCCCTCCCCCTCCCCCTCCTGCCCGGCCCTTCCGTAAGCCATTTATGAATGAGCACCACACTGCATTCCTCCTCCCAGCTCCTCTAACCTTTGGCAGGGCCAGCTACTGGCCATCGTTATCAGCCATGTTCTTCACTTCACTTGTATCACTTGTCTTCCCAATGTTCATTGATTTGCTCTAGCGGGCACCAGTAGCATCTCCATACGTCCTGTCACATGTTAGTGTAGCCCAAGGGCATCTGCTCCCTCCAGGAACATAAATTGCCTCCCATCAGATCATGGGAATTATAGCCATTCTCTAAAAAAATCAAAATTTAAAATTGGGGAGTAGTGCTCCAGATCCTCAACAACTATGTCCCTCACAAGTATCTGCCCTCAGAAAGAAGGCTTTGCTTGCTGAGGAAGACAGGACTTGTTCTGCAGACAGTGTTAGTGACCAGACCACCCTGAGGCTCCCGCCTTGACGGGCCCCCCCCAGTTACACAGCCATCTCTCCCAATGCTGGGAACGGGCGGAAGTTCCCGCCCTTCAGGTCTGTGCTCTGCTCTCCTGTCACTCAGAAATGCCTTCAAATAACAGGGGCCTTCTCTGTGGGGTGCCAGAGGGAAGTTGGGGTGAAACATACATACTTCCTCTCTCCCCCTCAGTTTTCTGCTCATTGTGCTTCCATTAAGCAGAGGTCACTCTTGTGTGACTATCCCTGTCTATCTACATAAGCTTTTAAGAACAAGAGCTGAAGGACCTGCGAGGTAGCCTCGTAGTTAAGGTGCAATCCTGTGTGTTGTCAACCCAGGTTCAATCCAGTCACCCAAGTACCATCAAGCAAGATCTCTAAGGGCAGAGCCAGGAAGCCCTGAGCACCTCTGGGTGTGGCCCTAAAACTAAAAAAGAAAAACAAAAGGCAAGAGCTGGGGACAGGAAGTCCAGGATCAGGGACAGCACAGCACCGCCATGTTCCACTTGGGTGGCACCCGGGCACCACCAGACCTGAGCAGTACCTCACTGTAATTCGGCCCCTGAGCTTCCCCATCACTGTTTGGGAGACCCTCCTCCAAATAACAAGGTTTTCAACTCTAGCTCTACAGCAGGACTCCGCCCACAGAGCCGTTCAAAATGCCCACTGTGGGATTCTTCGGAGAATACGACTTGACACATTCTTGGTCTGCAGAAGAGTCTTTACAGTTTGATCGTTTTCTCCTTTTATTTTCAAGCCTCATTGGACACCTTTCTATGAGCCTGAACTCCAGGTCAGAATGGAATAGGAACTGTTGCGGTTTCTCTGGCCATGCTGACAAAGTCAAAGTCAGCACTTAGGGACGCTCCCGATTCCTGACAAATTCACTCACTCACGCAGTCACAGTCCTTCAGTGGGTCTGCCAGCCTAGTATTCTAGGAAAAGAAACAAACCAACTTTCTGAAAAAGATTAATAACTGAAATTAAAAGTTTGAGCAGAACTACCAGAAGAAAACCAAGGACAAATGCACCTTTAGGCCCTTCTGATGTCACAGAACTTCTTTACCTAAGTTCCTCCAACAAGAACAAATAAATGGTTTCTCAGACTGTAAATACAGAGACGCTTCTCACTTAACAGATTGGTTATTATGGCAATAACATTTTTTCATCCTCTCTAGTAATATTGAATGCATTGTTTCAGTTCCTATGCTCCCAAATGTTTACTTCAAGGTTGCTTGAACTCATATACGAAGCTAAGATCCACCACAGCAACAACTCCCCTAGTCTGTTTCCTGAGCTGTGAGCACTGAAGATACCATATTAACAGTTGCTACCATAATCAAATGCTTTTATCTTTTCCACTCACCCAAAATTCTAAAAGCAACAGAGAATAATAGTTTTTACTACAGAATGCAAGAAAACATACTACAGTTTTAAATCATAAAATAATCTGGCCACCAGTGAGAGGCCACTTCACCGTAAATTAGTGTGGCTACTATTCTTTAAAAAACAACATTTATCAAGATAGGATACTGAGAACCCATGTAAATGACTGGTGGGGAAAGCAAAATGGCAGTAAAGTTTGTGAATTCTTCAGAACCTTAAACACAAAATTACCCCAGGAGTCACTGGGCTGAAAGAATTGGGAGCAAAAACTCAGATATTCTCACACCAATACTCAGAGCAGCAGTACCAAGTAGGAACAGTCAAATGGTAATTAAAACCCAGTGTCTATCAAGAGATAAATGGAATCCAAATGGGGAACTATTATTCCATCTTAAGGAGGGGCAATTCTGATATAACTACAAGATAGGGAAACATTTGTTTAAAAGAAATGAACCAGTTACAAAAGAACAAACACATCCTCTTCTATGAAGAATCCAGAACAGCGAAATTCACAGCAACACAAAGCAGAATGATGGCTTGGGATTAGGGAAGTGGGTGACTTCCTGAAAAGTTATTATGTAATGGGTTCAGAGTTTCTGTCTGAGATCATGGAAAAGTCTGCCTCTGAATAGTGGTGATGGTTTCACAACATCATAAATGTTGCTAAAGATACCTACCTGTACAGGCAAAAAGATACACATGACAACCCTTTAATGTATGTTCTGTAATCCATAGTCTGGAAGGGAAGGAAAAGAGAAAGAGAGAGAAAGGAAAAGAAATAAAGAACCTGCCATGGAGGCTGGCGGGGGGGGGGAGGGAACCGGGTAGTTGGTGGTGGGAGATGGGCACTGGTGGAGGGATGGGTGCTGGAACACTGTATGACCAAAACCCAAATATGAACTTTTTAATTGCATATTTTGTAATTGTATATCTCACGGTGGTATAATAAAATACTTTTTTAAAAATAGTAAATAAATAAATAAATAAATAAATAAAAGATACCTACCTGTACCTTAAAGAGGATTCTTTGATAAATTTTTTTTTACTTTTATTACATCACCAGTTTTCCTCATGTTTTAGAAGTCCAATGCACTATCACGGAGCCACCTTGTTTTCCTCATGTTTTAGGTCATCAGTGTTGATCACTTATATTTCCAGTTTTCCTCATGTTTTAGGTGATCACTGTTGATTGTTTATAACTATCAAAGTAGCACTAGACACTAGAGTATGAATTTCTCCTTCTGTTATAGAGGTAGGAAATGTTCCCTTGAGGTGTCTATTAGGAATAATAATTCTAATTACTATCAGAAGAGCCGATCACAGTCCAGCTTTGCGGCCGCTTTGCAGCTGCATGGTTCATCAATAAATGCTGGAGTTTTGAGGTGATTACAAGAGAATTCCACCCACACGGCAGAGCCTGGCAAGCTACCGTGTCGTATTTGACATGCCAAATACCAGTAATAATTATAGACCTCATTCCCATGACTTGATGGAATGGTTTGAGGCTCTTTATGTTCCTGGAGCGGGCAGATGCCCTTGGGCTATCTCGCATGTGACAGGACGTATTGAGATGTTACTGGTGCCCGCTAGAGTAAATCGATGATCTATGGGAAGACAGTGATACAGTGATTATATCACCATGAGACATACAAATACAAAGCTGTTCATGATTGGGTTTCAGTCACACAGTGTTCCAGCACCCATCCCTCTACCAGTGCACCCTTCCCAACACCAATGTCCCCAGATTCCCTCCCCTTCTCCCCCCAGCCTGCATCTATGGCAAGCACTTTTCTTATTATTCTCTCTTTCTCTCTCCTTAAAGAGGATTCTAAGGATAAAATTTTTCTAACGACTGACCAGACGTGCACTTGTGAATCCACTAGTTTCTGCCACTGGTTCCTGAAATTCTGTCATGAACAATAAATATTGTGCAACTCCAGGCAACTTAATGTATTCATTGACCAGAGAGAGAAAAGAGAAAGATTTTCAATATTAAATAAGGATGATTCTCTTTCACCATACAAGGTCTTTTCTGAGCATGCAAAGGGTTGGGATCTCCCAGCACAAACCTCCAAAGAGGGATTTTGAACAACAGAATTATTGTTCAGCAGAGCTGTAGGTTACAGTGTCTAGCCACAGGAAAAGCAGAAATTACCATTACCAAGGGGATTTAACACCTCTGATTTCCTAAATGACAGAGAACAGTTGAATTCTCCAGGCCATAGTGAAGGTGAAGAAGTGCAGGAAAGACAACAGGGGACTTGGCTAAAATGGGCTCGAAAACTTTGGTGCCAGGAGCACTGAAAGGCACAGAGGACAGGAGCCGCAGGGATTTACGGACATCCATAGTGTTAAGGAATGATGGAACTAAATATACCAGCCACAATCAACAACACGGAAATCACGAGACCCAAACTTGCACAGCTACACTTAAAAGGTGCCTTTCAAAATGGCAGGCCAGAGCTGGGGTTGGGAGTAGGAGAGGAACCTGGGAACACTGGTGGAGAGAAGCTGACACTGGCGGCGGATTGGGCGATGGCACACATATGTCCAAAACCCAATGGTGAATAACTTTGTAATGCATGATGCTTAATGAAAAAGAAGGAAGGGGAGGGAAGGGGGAGGGAGGGGAGGGGGAAGAGGGGAGGGAAAGCGAGGCAAGGCAAGGCAAGGCCCAGGTTCAGAACCCCACCCCAGACAATACTGCAAGACAGACACAGGATCGGTGCAAGAGCCCAGCAAGGCTGTGTGCCACGCTCTACCAAAAGACCCACAGGAAAAATAACAATAACCACAAAACAGTGCATTTTTTGAGTACTAGATGACATATTAAGATGCTTCTTTAGACAATCAGCTTATTGGCCAGAGATGCATGACACTGGCTCTGTCATCTGCTACTGATGTAGGCAGGCAGAAGGGGGTGGGGGGTGCTGAATGCAAAGAACTTTCTGGGAGTAAGGCTAGCCCTAAGGTTGTGGAACCCGGAGCCAAGACTTCATAAGACCTTTGCCCTCAACAGACCTTGAAGAAACTGGATCAACCTTTCTCTGCCCAGCCCTAAATCCAGTTACATTCAAGGACAGAAGATCCAGCAGGAACAGAGGTCAAGAAAAGGTGGCAGAGGCCGCCAGGGAGAAAGTGACCATCTCTCTCTCCTTCCTTCCTCATATAAGCCACCCATGGGGTCCACCGACATCACTATAATCTAAGACCACTCAAGTTGACCCCCCAGGGAGCACTCTTTTGTGGGGGAGGCCCACCTTTACATCACTATGATCTAAGACCACTCAAGTTGACCCCCCAGGGAGCACTCTTTTTTTTGGGGGGGGGGGGTCACTCTTAAAGGGCGACAGATATCTAGATGCTCTTCTGGCTCTGTTGCCCAACTGGCTGGATTCTGTTTCACTTGAGCAAATAAATAAAAAACGTAAAGAATGAAGAACTACTTGGCTCACTCACATCCCAGCTGGTCACTGCTCTAACTCTTTCTGCACAGACATGGCGAGTACCATGTCCACTAAGGCCCGGGCTGGGCAAGCACTGCAGGGAAGCGCCCTTCTTCACTCCTTCTCCAAGACTGCAACCTGACTCTGAAGAAAAGCAAAAGCCAAGCAAGTCTGAAGGCATTAAACGTGCCTCTAAGGAGTACAAATCCTCTCTGAGAAGGTGTACAATTCACCTTGATTTCAACAATCAACAGGTTGGCCACACCTGAAAGTGGAAAGGGCTGTTCCTCTGCATTCCCCAGTGGGGCCTCTCAGCAGACTCCCCAACTTCCCACATTCATTCTATACCACGGAGCCCAAAGGGGAACAGGACCCTCCGTGGTGGTCCTTGGGAGAACCAGAAACACCTCACGGACAGCCCAGGATGTTCTCTTGGGACCACAGTCTCTTACCTTACTTCTCTGTCCCTCTCCACCGTCTGACCTGGAAGACCTAACCTTCCCAGGTCAGCTAAGCAGTGGACTCAGGGATGTTTTCTCATGGGAACAAAATTCCCATGAGAAATGATAAGACAGTCCTAAAGATTTACCTTTAGGATTAATTCAAAATGAGATTATAGTCTCCTGTTCTTCAGTCAGCTGCAAATCCCCAAATCTACAAGAATTCACTTAAAACTCATCAGCAGTGTTTTCATTGGAAGAAAGCAATCGGGGAAGGCTCTAACCCGCTGAGCAACTGGGAATTTTCTTCGCTGAAGGTTTGGTTTAGTCTTTATTTTTCTAGCTGCTGGCCTGCTAACATGATTCAGTGAAGGTCGTATTTAATCTTGCAGAGAAAAGCTACCTAAGCAGTTCTTAGGTAGGCTTCAGGAAAAAAGAAATTGCCTGGGCTCTGTGGATCAGGCCACTGGTTCAATGCAACAATTACGGTCAAAGAGAATAAATGAAGGCAACTGAAAAAGCGCAGTACATGATTTCAAAAGCCTTTCACTGCTAAGTATGTTAGGGGCGAAACGTTTGCTAATAACAAAGATATTATTCATAACTAGCCCACTGAGAAACTAGCCGCTCCCAAGTGGGTATGACCTGATCATTAGCAAACAGGACTAATTTTTTTTTATTAAATAAACATTTTATTATGCCACCGTGAGATATACATTTACAACATTGTTCATGTTAGAGGTTTCGGTCACACAGTGTTCCAGCACCCGCCCTCCACCAGTGGCCCATTTCCCACCATCCATGACCCCAATTCCCCCCCCCCCCCCCCATAGCCTGCCTAAATGGCAGGTTCTTTAGCTCTTTTCTCTCTCTCCCTCTCTCTCTTTTTCCTTCTCTTACACATTGTGGGTTGCACTACATACACTTAGAAGCCAACATGTGCATTTTTTTTTGCCAAACAGGACTAATTTTATTAGCATCATGATTGGAACTTAAATGGCAAAGGGATAAACTGATTAAAAAAAATTTTTTTTAAGGCCTAGGTACAAAAGAGGAAAAACTAATTTTTCTGCCTTCTGGATGCTGAACCCTTAAATACAAAGTGACAAATCCTAATGCAAAGTGACAAATCCTGAAGCTATGTGCTAAATACCTACACCATTAAGTTTTTAACACCAAGTAAGCCTGCACCACTTGCTGAGCTGGAATGCAGCCTTCCAAGCTAACCTTTGCTTTACGGCTGAAAAATCAAATCAACAAATATTTATTTAGTTCTTACTGCATGGCAAGTGCAGTGCAGAGAAACGCCAGAGATTGGGCTCTCAAATAACTAGCTATGTGGTACAGATGGAAAAAGTCAAGTCATCAATTTTCTCAACAACTCAAAGAGGCCGAAAAGATTCACAAGGAATGAACGGAACAGCCAGTGTGCAATTGCGGGGGGGGGGGGGGGGAGTACTGTAGAACTCTGTTGAAGAGAACAGGAAGAACGCACGAGCTCTGCGACAGCCAACGGCCATTCTGACTTGGCTCTCCGTTCCCAGTTCTAGTCCCTCTATTACCTGCCCTCAGTGTTTTGTTTGCTCTTAGGGTCCCACCCCGACACTTAGAACTCCCACTCAGCAACCACTCCTGGCAGGCTCCAGGGTGCAGGGGTGCGGGGGATCCAATTCAGGACAATGGCACGCCAGGCAAGCACCTTACCCCCTGGACTGTCTCCTGCAGGCGCCCACACCTCACCTAAGTCTCTCCAGTTCTCATCGCACCTTACTTCCTTTCCTAACCTGCAGCATTTCACAGGGCAGCGGGCGTGGATGGGAACCGTGGATGATTCCAATGAGCGGGAAGTAGAGGAGAACAGAGGATTTTAAAGCTTCAGCACAAAAGTAATAAAATTTCACTTACAACTATGTTTGTAGTTAATAATGCTGAAATACTATTTGGGGCATAACAGATTAAATAAAATATTATTAAAGTGAATTAGACCTACTTTTTTTATAGAAGTGATTTGAACACTTTAGAGCACAGGGGTCTGGAGCAATAGTACACCCAGGTAGGAGCTTGCCTTGGACCCAGCTGATCCGAGTTCCATCTCGGGCATCACACAGTCTCCTGAGCCCTGCCAGGAGTGACCCCTGAGTGCAGAGCCAGGAGTCAGCACGGACAGCACCACAGAGTGTCGCCCCAAACAAAACCAAAAGCCATAAATCACCTACGTGGTTCACTTCACACTTGTATTGGGCACAGGCTTTTCTGTTCCAAGTCATGGCGGGGGGTTGGGGGAGGGGGAGAACTGTAAATAGCAAAGTATTCTGTCTCTGAAGGAGCGTCCGGTTATGATTCTACTGTCTGATCAAGCCTAAAATGATTTCGGGCCAGACAGAGAGTACAGGACTTAAAGCTTTAAGGTGCTTACTTGCCTTGCACTTAGCCAATGCCAGTTTGATCCTGCCACCGAATAAGGTCCCCGAGCATCACCTGGTGTGATCCCTGGGCGGTCAGAAGTAAGCCCTGAACACCTCCAGCAGTGTACACTACCCCCAAAATAAAAATATTGTGAAATGTTTCCAGATAGATACTTTTAGGCATCTACACTTACCAAAAAAATAAGAAACCGGTCATAATTAGAGCCCTATTAAGTCATTCTCCAATGCAGGACTTGTAAAAGTCGGTGTGGTGGGGTGAGGGGTGTTTAAGGCTTCCCCCAGCCCTATGAAACACCTGGGCTGAGGCTGGGAAAGCAGAGCACATGAAGACAGGGACGATATGCTATATAGACGGGGCATATTTGCATCCACTTCCCTAGAAGTTTTTTTTTTGCTTTGGGCTACGCCTGGCAGTGCTCAGTACTTACTCCTGGCTCTGTGCTCAGGGATCACTTCTGGCTGAGCTCTTGGGACATGACCCCTGCCAGGGGTCAAACTCGGTGGAATCCATGCCAGGAAAGCACCAGGCTCACTATGCTATGACACTGGCACCCAAAGAAATATACTTTTTCATCTACCATTAGAGTTGAATCTGAAGCCATTTGTTTAAATTAATTGTTCTGGTCCAAAAGCTCATTCAATTTCTATCCCATCTCCTCACGCGGGTCAAATAGTTGTAGGCAGCACTAGTTCCTAAATTAGGTTCCCAAAGTGCCAAGAAAACATCTCCCTCCTTGGGCCGGAGCGATAGTCCAGCGGGTAGGGTGTCTGCCTTGCAGGCGGCCAACCTGGGTTCCATTCTCAGCATCCCATATGGTCCCTCTCATGAAGTGCCAGGAGTAACTCTTGGACACAGAGCCAGGAGTAACCCCTGAGCACCACTGGGTGTGACCCAAAAAAGAAAAAAATAAAAGAAACGTCTCCCCCAGTCAAGCTTATTTTTTTAAAGTGATGAAAGTACATCCTCCGCCTCTCAAAGGAGCAGAGGTGAATGACTTTGACCCTCAGCTATAAAGCATGGCCCAATTCTCATTCTGTAACTTCCAGGGCCTCACCTGAGGGTCAAGAAATGGAAACCAACACTGCGATCCACTCTCAGTAAAAATCAGTACTCTATTCCCCAAAGCAATAAATATCACTAATGACCATATTCATTAGTTATAAATACCATCAGAGAGTCCATTCTCCAAAGTAGGTACCTTCTGCTCCAGCACTATCCACATAGGTAGAAACCCCACCTGTGAAGTGGGGAGCGGCTCAGATCTCCCACAGTTTCTACCAAAACAGTAAGTGCCATCCTCTCTGAAGAGACACTGGTCTGCCTTCCAGTGGTCAGAACTTCACTAGGACAACTGGTCTTGGCACCATCCGGGAAGAAAGGCTGGCTCCACGCCAAGTAAGGCAGAAAAAAAGCTCAAGAGTGTCCAAATTTCTGGGGCCAGAGCGATAGCCCAGCGGGTAGGGCATTTGCCTTGCCGCGTGCTGGCCCATGCCTGCCCAGGTTCAATCCCTGGCATCCCATATGGTCCCCCAAGCACTGCCAGGAGTAATTCCTGAGTGCAGAGCCAGGAGAAACCCCTGAGCATCGCTGGGTGTGACCCAAAAAAGCGAAAAAAAAAAGAGTGTCCAAATTCCTAAACACCAACCTTCTCCACAACACCTCATTTATTTGTCCAACTTTTCGGGGGTAGACCCGGAGTGGTAGGGCCGCCTGGTGCTGGTGATCCAACCGGGTCTTGTACACATGCCAGCATGTGCTCTACCAAGGGTTATCAACTGGCCCTCCTATTTTCACCTTACGTTTACCGATGGTAGGTCAGAGGGAACACATATCCTAAGGACACTTTTTGTTTGTTTTCAAAAATAATTGTGCTGTCATATTAGATTTGAAAGATATATTTAAAAAAAAAGTTTCAGGGGGACAAAAGAAAGCAAAACATGCACAATTCCGCCATTCAAATGTTTCCTTCCAGGCTTGTTTTAGTTTTAAATAATGTGAAGACACACGTCTTTTTTTTAATAAAATTAGGATCACAATTCAAATTCCTCTTTTTCTCAACACATATCATGAACATTTTCCCATCATCCCATGCCAAAACATGAATTTTATAAGCTACCCATACTCATTGCCTGGGTGTGCCATAATTTATTTAAATGTGTTCCTATTGTTGGGCTTTTTAGGTTGTGTCTAAACTCTAACAAGAGCTAATTCAATACACATCCTTTGTACATAAAGCTTTGTCCCATCTCCGGTTACTTCATGGGAGCAGATGCGTAGATGTGGAATCACAGGAACATTTGAGACTTTAAATATGTAACACCAAAATGAATTCCAGAAAGTTCGTTTCCCGTTCAGCCTCAATCTCCACCAGGTGAGCTGCAGAATTCAGTGACGGCCGTTCACAGTTCAATCCACTATCGCCAGCTATCCTTTAGGAAGCACTGTCTTGATACGCCACGTTCCTCCTTCCCTATTGACCTCCCCTGACAAACAGAACGAAGCAGCAAGGAAGCCAGCTAGGTGGAAGGACACGCTCGTCTCCATTGTATTCTTCTCATCTTCTTCCGTAATTCTGGGGTATGACGGACATCATCAACAATAAAGCTGCTCACTCCAAAGGAGACAATATCAGATATTTCTTGAAATAAAGTGGTTTGTACAGGCAGTTCCTTCTGATTCAAAATGTCACCCCCATGAAACGTGAATGTCCCAAGGATCTAATCACATCCCACAGGATAGGGGTTTAACGCAGTGAGAAGGAGTCTCAGCATGCCTAAGCTAAGGAGCACCATGAGAACTCCAAGCGGCGTCTTTCCTCCCGTCACACCAGGTGCACTCTGTTGGGAAGCCGTCACACAGGCAGGAACAGGTTATTTAGTGCGCCTAGGAAAAGTTCTTTATGAAAAATCACAAAACAAGTAGCTAACACCCTCGACGATGCTTGTTTAATGAAAACTAGACAGGCTTCTCTCACACAAAACCCAACTGCGGAGGTTCTGTTGGGCTGGTCTTGCCTTGAAATAAAAAAATGCTTAGACTCCTTTAGAAAACAAAACACCAACTTTTGTTTCCCGTAAGAAAAAAAAGGGGGTCCTCTGAGGCATGGGCAGGCCAGGAGACAGAGATATCCCCCCCACCCGCACTCACATTCTTTCTTGCTTATCAAAACTGAATACTAAACTGATAAAAGGGAATATAAGTCAAAATAAAGATATAAAAACCCAACCCTAATCTCCGTGGCCTTCCCAGACAAAGAGAGACACCCATAAAATGAAGTCCCATTTGCTACTGCAAAATAGAAATTTACAACACCACAACCAGGCTAGAGTGATAGTGGGGCGTGGGGGAATGTTTGCCTTGCACGCAGCTGACTTGGGTTTGATCCCCGGCTCCCCATATGGTCCCCAAAGGGAGCCAGAGAGTGATCCTTGAGTACAGAACCAACAGAAAGCCATGAGCTCAGCTAGGGGTGCCTACCACCCCCTCAAAAAGCAAATCAAAACAGATTAGAGCAACACAACTATCACATTATTTCCAATTTTTTGTCTAACAAGCAACAGCAACACGGGCACAGATCATGGAGAATGAACTCCACACTCCCTGTGGGAAGCCCGGTCCAGCAGGTTGCTGTCCACAAGGCTAGGCGACCATGAAAAAGACACAGAACACTTAGCTTTGGGGGAGAGATCCTTTCCTCCTGGGCTCTCCTTTGCTCCACATACACATCAGGAGTCCTGGTCATAGAGGGTGAGCGTGGGGGATTCTCAAGGTAGGAAAGGAAGAAAGGTACTGAAATAGAAAACTCAATCGGAAGGTTCCGATGTTCCCAGTAGGTGGGGCGGGGCGAATCACACGGTGATCAGGCACGCCTTGATCCCCTTCCCCCACAGAGGACATCAGTCTAGCACCCTGTCTACGGGTTCCAGAAGGGGAGTGACGGGAGAGTTCATGCAACCATTTAATCGTCAACTCCAGGCCTTTGGACTGTCTGGAGCTCACGTACCTTCCACAGCACCAAGCCCTGGGCATACACATTTGTCAACAAATATTTAAAAAATGAAACCAGGCACAAGATGGGAGTCCACTTAACCAAACAGTTGCCTGGGTTAGCACAATGGTTCACAATGGTTCACAAGGGACCATTCCTTCCCTCATCCCCAGCAGAACTCAAAGTTACTAATGAGAAGTATGTGTGTGTGTGTGTGTGTGTGTGTGTGTGTGTGTGTGTAAGGGGGTTTAGACTCTTCTGGTCTACTTTTACAATCTTGCAAGGTAGCACTGGATGTTGGTGTTTTTATCTGAAAATAACGGCTGCCCTGATGTCTGAAATATCTTATTTCTTTATTGCACTGGACCACAATGACGTCAACTAGATTGGACGATGCTTGTTTTCTCCAGTTGAGTTCTGTCTGGACGTCATAGGTGTTGCTGAGTTAGAAAAATGGGCATCCGTGTATACTCTTCCAAAATAAACAAAACTGCAGCAGGGACAGTTTGTCAAAACATGGAACTGCTGAGGGAGGAACTCATTGGTTACAGGATTTTTAGGGGGACTTACTTATGGCGCCTCACACTTAACCCAGGTGCTCTTGACCTGCCTCCCCAGCTGCAGAAAAATCCCTTCACTGGGAGCCTGAACTGAGGCACTAGCCTACACACCTGCCCCAGAGGTCCCAGGAGAGATGCGGGCCAAGGTCTTCCTCAGTTCCCGTGCCGGGCAGCTGGATTTCCTGCCTGGGCTTCTCCTCAGTGTGTTATATAAAATACTGCTGTCAGCTATTAGATTAAAGATCTCTGTGGTGGCTCAGTCAATGGACTGTAATGTTGTCATTAGTGACTTTTTTTTTCTTTTTGGGTCACACCCGGCAATGCTCAGGGGTTTTCCTGGCTCTGCACTCAGGAATTACTCCTGGCGGTGCTCAGGAAACCATATGGGATGCCGGGAATCGAACCCAGGCCAGCACAGGCCGGCGCGTGCAAGGCAAACTCCCTACCCACTGGGCTATCTCTCCGACCCCATTAGTGACTATTCTTATGTCACAAGGAAGAGAAATGATTATGAACACATGGAGGAGGTAGAGGCTGGTGTAAGGACCACATGGACCCTCCATGTCCATGGCTGCTGAGGAGATTGTGTACCAGAGGTGGTGAGTGACACCTGAGGCCTCCCTTTCCCAGCAGGCAGGGAATATCTAGGGGCCAGTCTCTGTAGGTTCGGTCTGCCAGCCCACCTAGGGTCTGAGGGATAGGGTGTGATGATGACCCTGTTAATCAGGAAGCCAAAACTAAAGTTCAAACACCCATAATCCTCAGGCTCCATTTCCCCACATTGTTGGGAGTACACTTCCTTTGTATTTCTTGGATATGAAAAGATTGGAAAATGGTGAATGAGAGCTGAGGTTTGGATCTTTAGGCTCTAATGTCCTTTGGAATTTTGCCCCTCGAGGTTGCAGGTGTGGCTGCAGTGCCTAGCTGCATCGGCAGGTGGCAGACAGGAGACAGACTTGTCCACACCCAGGGGCTCTGCCCGTGGGCCCTGGATGGTTGATGGTCTGACATAGAAAAAGACTGGGTCCTGGGGGCTGGAGCGATAGCCCAGCGGGTAGGGCATTTGCCTTGCACGCTGCCAGCCTGTGTTGGCCCAGGTTTGATCCCCAGCATCCCATATGGTCCCCGAGCACTGCCAGGAGTAATTCCTGAGTGCAGAGCCAGGAGAAACCCCTGAGCATTGCCGGGTGTGACCCAAAAAAGCAAAAAAAAAAAAAAAAAAAAGACTGGGTCCCCTGGGATGAGCCCAGAGCCACAGCAGAGCCTGGCAAGCTACCCGTGTATTCGGTAAGCCAAAAACAGTAACAATAATGAGCCTCATTCCCAATGAATGAAGATGTTACTGGCATCCACTCAAGCAAATTGATGAACAACAGGAAGACAAGTAACAAGTGACAGGTTTCTATCAGGTCCCAAGAGAAAATGGATCACTCTTCAGATTCAATCCCTCCTTCACAACCCGTTTCCCCCAGGCACTCCACCACCCGACCCTCTCCTCAACCCTGCCTTCGACAGTTACTGAGCTCGAAACAACGATCCCACTCCAGCAGAAGGAGGAGATAAAGGACTCGGAGGGCCGGAGACACACACGGCATTGCATGCTGGGGACCGTACATGGCCAACCTGGATTCAATCCCTAGTACCACATATGGCCCCTAGAGGCAGGCCAGGGGTGATCCCTGAGCAGATAGTCAGGAGTAAGCCCTGAACGCCACTTTATTGGTGGGTGTGACCCCCACCAATAAATAAAGGACACAACTTGAAAGGAAAAGACTTTACAGATGATAAAGACTGCCAAACCTTAGCAATTTATATTGTTGTATATTAATGCACATACTCTTGGCTGCATATTATAAATATATGCTGCGTTAAATTTTCCCACGTGTTGTGTTGGGTATCTAGTCACTAGTCAATAAATGCAAGTTGACAGAGTACCTACATTTTATTTTTACTTTTTGGGTGTTCATAGTTTACTCCTGGCAGGACTCAGCGGGGCCATATGGGGGGAGCTAGGGATAAACCCAGGATCAGCTGCATACAAGGTATGCGGCCTACCCACTGTCTTACCGCTCCAGGCCTTTAAAAACATAGTGTTCAAAGGGAGAGAGCCAAGAGAAATAGCCATAATTGGGGGAGAGAGAGAGAGAGAGAGAGAGAGAGAGAGAGACTGTCAGACTGTCATAGAAGCAATTTGGGAAGGGGAGCGAGAGAAAGTGGGAACATTGGTGGTGGGTGGTGAAGGAACAGGTGCATTATATGACTGAACCCTATCATAAAACAACTTTGTAACTGTATCTCACAGTGATTCAATATATATACAATTGAATCACTTGTATCAATTGTCTTCCCATTGTTCATAGATTTGCTTGAGAAGGCGCCAGTAACATTTCCATTAGTTGGGAATGAGGTCCGTTAATGTTACCATTTTTGACATATCGAGTACACCACGGGTAGCTTGCCAGGCTCTGCTGTGGCTCTGGGTTCATCCCAGGGGGCCCAGTCTTTATCTATGTCAGATCATCAACCATTCCAGCCCCACGGGGCAGAGCCCCAGGTGTAGACAAGCCGGACTCCTGTCTGCCACCTGCAAATGCAGCCGGGCACCACAGCCACACCTGCAACACCTCAAGGGACAGACATAATTGAATATATATAATATGTATTAGTTTTTATTTATATTTTATATGGGAGCAATACATAAATATGTAATATATATATTTTCAGAGAGAGAGAGAGCACATGAGCAAGCACAGGCTGCACAATCTAGTTCAGTTTCAGGGACCACTTGGTCCCTCAAGGTTCACTGGGAGCAGTCCTGAGAGCGCCCGCACCCAGCACCTCTAGGGTGGCCCAAGGACCCCCAGCAGCACCATATCCTCCACTCGCCTGTCTCCTGTCAAGCACCCACCGACTGAGAAACTGGTGAAGGTGCTGGGCCTCCAGAGCCCCGCTTAGGAGACTCACAGAAACCAGAAACAACGGAAACCTTTCACAGCTGTGGGGTGTGGCTCAGAGGGAGAGCACCCGCCTTGCATGAGAGAGGCCCAGAGTTCAATCCCCAGCACTGCAAATACATAAAAAAGAAGGGGGAGGGGTGAGAGAAAACATTAAAGTCCATTAAAAGCATGCCTGTCATATCAGACAAGGAATGAAAGTGTGAAGCAATCATGAAGAAAATTCAGACTAAAACACAGTGAGGCTTGCGAGGATTTGTTTCTGCTAGAGATTGGGAAAATGCATCAGGCCAGTGGCTGTTATTTGCATGTCATTTGTTTCCATGGATACCACCTAACTTTTCCCTCTGACAGGAAAAAATTCAGAGAAAATTTCATTGTAAAACATCTTGATGCTTAAAAGAGTTTGAATTCTTTACCATTCTTTATATGCTCTCAGAAGTAAAATCTCTTCTTGTAGGAAATTCTACAGGAAAGTGTTTCATTCAGCCATGATTCTTTGCCTCTCGTGTTAATAATCTGACATAATTTTGAAAGCCAATGCCTTGCACTTACTCAATTTTCTCTCATTCACAGTATCCCATTTATTCCCACAAGCAACCCTATGGCCATGGATAGGGATTATTATTTTCCATAGGGCTCACCCCAAGATAATTACTGCATTTAATTTTCAGTTGTGTATTGTCAGCTTAACAACGATAACACAATCTCCCCAGAAGGTAAGAAACTTGTCAGCCTGTTCCCAATTGAAATCAGAGTTTAGCACTTCATCTGGGGCACAGTAAATAGCCTTGGAATATTTATTAAATGAATAAATAAAGCCCCCTGTCAGCCTGACGCCCTCTCTGGTATAAGGCACAGACCAGAACCATGTCCCAGATACCCCATTTAGAGTTCTGTAGTCTGTTCTCTATCAAAAAGATAGAGTGTGAAAATTCTCAAAACACAACAGAGCTTATACGCAATAATACTAAAAATAAAGCGTACAATGACCTTGGAGTCACCAGGGAAAAAATGATACATATCCAGCATGAAAGTACTCCAAGTTTCAAATTTTCCACTAAGTTTAAACATCTTTAACTAGATTGGGTACACTGAATATCCGCCTAATAAAATGCTTCAGGAAGGAGGATGAGAAACGGGGTCAAGGTTCAGAGCCGGCACAACTTCAAACAACCGTTTGCCCTAATCTCCCCATTTTACTACAAACCCAAACTTCTGACAATGATGACATTTTTACAGGTAAGTCTTGACTCTGTGAACTTATCCCTGACTCCTGAAGGTCAACAGAAAAAAAAAAGAAAGGCCAATTCATTGAGAATAATGTTTATTCAAATATACAAATGTTTAATATGAAGCAGTTACAAATCATAACAGACGGAAGCCCTGGACCTAAGGAGGCCAAACCCCAGCTCCTTACACAAGAGACTAAGTTATAAATTACAATCACTAATTATGCAGTGAAATTCCCCACTGGGCCACATCAATCAATAGATGTTCCAAGGTCAGCCCTAGAATGTGCCAATGGAATTCCTGACTATTCCATCTGCTAAAGTTTACTTAGAAAAGACAAGTTTTTCCAGGTTTCTCTTGCGCCCCCACCCCACCTGCAAAGAATGAAGATGTGGGTAGGGGAGACAGAGAGAATTCAAGACCCCCGTCATCAGGAGCCTGATGAGGTCCAGCAGGGGGTTATCCTGGGCTCTAACCTCGGACCATCCAGCTCTCCCGCCGTCATCAATCCCATCTGCACCTGCCCTCAAACTCCCCAGGCGGCTACATGCCAACGTTATTTGCGGCCCGTCTCAAAAACAAAACCCGAATACCAGACTGCGAGCTTGACAGCAAACTTGGGTGATTCCTGAAAATCCACGACAGGAAATGCAACTACCCTCCACCCTCCCCAGCCATTCATCAAAAGCAGACGGAGGGAGCCGGCCGGGAGCAACAGGGAGGCTGGTGGCAAAGGGCCAATGCCAGCGCGCCTCCTCACTCAAGACCGCCTCTGGACTTCCTTACTCCCAACCCAGGACCAGAAGCCCGAGCCCCAGCCCGCAGCGAGGGCCGAGAAGACTGCAGGAGAGGGAGCGGCAAAACTGCCCAAGTTGCAGGCCGATATCAAGGAGTCAACATTTAAAAAAAAATTAACGGCTATAAAAACCACGCGAAAGTCAGCGCCGCTCTAAGTTGGCAACCTCAAGGGTTGGCAACCCCAGCCCCAGAGGGGTGACATCTATAATGTAGGATCGAGCCCCGGCGACACCTCACAGATGCCCCCAGCATTGACTTTGCGCCCGGCTCTGGCTGCCAACCTTCCTCCCTTCTCCGCCTCCAAAGAGGCAACGGAGTGCGCGGAGCCAAAGCACCCAGACGCGGGGTCCGACCAGGAGACGCCGGCGCACCCCGGGGTAGGGGGCACGGAGTTACAGGGTGCAGCCGTTGCAACTTGCAAAGGCGCCCGAACCCCTCGCGCGGGCCGGCCCCAGGCCCTGGTCTGCAGCGCGGCGGCCGGCGGGAGGGCGCCACGATTGGCCGCGGCGGGCATCGCTCGCTCGGGCCAGCCCGGCCCGCCCGGGCGGAAAGGAAGTGGCGGCCGCGGCCCCGCGTTGGGCCGGCGGGCAATTGCCGCTGGGCGCCCCGAGCCGGGTCGCAGCGCGCGGGACAGGCATTAGCCGCCCGAGACCCCCGGGGTTCTGGGGAGGACGACAGCCAGCGGGGGGGCGCCGCGCACCCCCCGGCCCTCGCCGGCCCGCAGCCCAGGCGGGTCAGGCCCAGCGCGCGAGGCCGGCCCGGGGGCGCTTGCGGGTCCCCGGAGGCGCCGGGCGCTAGGCCGCGGCCGGGGCAAATGACCCCTGGGCGCGGTGCCCTCCTGGGAGCCCGAGCCCCCCGCGCGCAAGGACAAGTGGCAGTGACAAAGCCCCAGGGGCCAGGCCGGGCGCTGGCCGGCGGGAAGGGAGGACGCGGTGTCCCTCCCGGAGCGGCGGCGGCCCAGCCCCCAGGAAGCCGGTCGCGCCGGCCAGGCCCCGCGCCCAGCCTTGCTGCGAGCCCGCCCGCCCGCCGCGGCCGCTGGCACCTGACGCCCGCGACCCTGCCCTGCACCCGGCGGGCCGGCGAGCCCCGGGACCGCCGCGGGGCGCCCCAGCAAGTTTCCCTTCGCCGCGACAGAAGGCGCCGCTCCCGGGCCGGACGCGGGGCGCGGGCGACAGGCGGGTTCCTTATTGCCGCCGCCGGGCTCCGAGAACCGGCTCCCCACCTTCGGATCTGGTGGCGACGGTGTCCGTAAACACACGCGCAGACACACAGACACACGCACGCACGCATACACGCACACCATAATTTTGTTTTAAAAGGAGGCCCGACACTCCTGCGGATCTGCACCCCCACACAACACCTGGGGCACAGAACCGCACAGGGCAGATCGGTGTCCACCGAGCCACCAGCTCTCCGCATCTGCAAATCCAAAAGTGAAATTAAACCTCCACCAACCTCCTCCTCCTCCACCTCCTCCTCCTCCTCCCTACCTCCTCCTCCTCGCAGCCTCCGCAAGCCCCTGGAGCAGCAACGACAGCAGCAGAACCTGCTTCTCCTAAAATCAGATGATCCCTAACAAGCCGCCGACTGCTCCTCTAGAAACGGGTGTTAATATTTATGACCCCCCCGCACCCACACACACATAACACCCTGCATTTTCCAGTGGCAAACACGTCGTGTCAAATCAAGACCCACATAAGACACCCTCCAATCCTCATAAACATGCCCTCGAGAAAAAAAACACGCACAGTCCCAACTATTATTTGGAGAGAGAAAAAAAAATGTTACCTCTCAGTGTGCTTTTTCACGCTACCAATACAAATTCCGCAAGGTCTAAGTGTTGCTAGGGCGTGTGAAATGGAAACGAAAGCCCGGCAGTTGAATAATCGCAGAGCAAAACTAAAAGTTACTCCCCCGGCTTGCCTGAGAACAGTCCAGATCGAAAGCAAAACAAGGAGAGGAAACTGCGAAGCGCTGAGGCTGGAAATCCCCCGCCCCCGCCCTCCGCGCCTCCCCCTGCGCCCTCCTCCCTCCGCCCTTCCTCCCCAGTGTTTGTTTCGAGCTTGTGCAACCGAGAGGTGGAGGCGGAGGCGCGCGCGAGCCGCCGAGCCGGGAGGTGCGGAAGTTCGCCGCGGCCGCTCATTGGCCCGCGGCGCGGCTTTCATCATTTCTCGGAAAAGTCAATTTCATTTTCCACTTCCCCACGTCGCGGCTGCCCGAGCAACAAGCGGCTGCTCGCGGGGCTGTTGGCTCGCGCCGGGGTTGTGCGCACGCGGGCGTGGGGGGGCCCCGGCGGTGGCAGAGCTTGGCAGGTCTCGGCTGCAACTCGAAGGTTTGGCCCTAAGGTTGGGAGGGAGAGAGGGAGAAAGAGGGGGTATGGGGGAGGGAGGGAGGAAGAGGGGGAGGGGGACTTCATACCCTGAGGGAGCGGCAGGTGTAAGTGGGGCACTTGGAACCCCTCGTTTCCGAGCGAACGAAAGTTCCCCTTGGTAACGCTGCCGTCTGCAGGGAAGCCAGTTAACTGACTTAACAGCACTGCCTAAATACTGCTGCCAGAGCTAGGGCCAAGAGATTTAGGAGTTTCACCTTATTTGAACTTCAGGCGCCCGTGCACCCCACCTGCCGCTGGTTTGAGGGGGCGGGGATAAGGAAGGCCTTCTAGCAGAGTCCTAAACGCACACACCAGGGCGCGACACCCCGAGACCCAGATATATAGTGCCACAGAAGTCACCTCACAGCAGTGCAGGATGAGAGGAGGATGTGGGGTTAGCCGTCCTTCATAATGGCTCCGTCTGGGTTGGTCCCTGAGTAAGGCTCTCGCAACCACGTCCACCCGAAGTCCCTCATGAACTCGCGAGCTGGCCGTCTTTGGGCAGGTTGCTTCACCTGATGCAGAAGCCGTCACTGATGCAAAATGGAGATAAATGAGCGAGGGCCACAGTGGTGATTGCTGGCCAGAGATGTAGCCTAGCAGTGGAGCCCTGTGGGCCCTAGATTAGGTCCCTGGCGTTGGGAAAATGGGTGGGGAAAAGTACAGTGCCTGTCACCAAGGTCTGTTAGCCTCACACTAACACAGTTCACCACCAGGCACCGGGCTGAAGCCATACATAGTACACCGGCAGGGCGCTTGCCTTGCACAGAGCTAATGTAGGTTTGCTCCCTGGCACCACGTGTGATCTCCTGTGAGGCGGCCAGGAGTGATCCTTGAGTGCAGAGCTGGTAATAAGCCCTGTGCTGGGGGATAACCGGGAGCCCCCTGTGGGATGCTGGGGATAGAACCCACTCAGCGGCACTCGAGGCAGGCTCCCTACCTGCTGTCCTATGGCTCCAGCCCATCAGCGTAAGCCCTGAGCACCGCCAGGTGTGGCTCCGAAACCAAATAAAATTTCACCAGCACCTACAGCTGCTAACTTAGATATTCTAGTCTAGTTAAACCTGCTTCCCCCACCCCCACCCAGAGTTTTATCTGCTGACTTTCTCACTAGTTCTTCACCCACTCAGCAGTGAAGGCCCGTCCTGCTAAAGTCAACTAACATTTTCGCAAGCAGAACTCCCAACATCCCTACCCATCAGCAGTATTGAATTCTGTCCCAAGAAGCAGAGAAGACAACATGTTGATGTGGCTAGGAGATTCAGCAGTCAGGAGACCATTTTGTGGCTGTGGTCTCTGAGGTCATCCCCCCCCCTGTACATGCTTACTTCCTACCCACCCTCCATTGCTGTGGACAGGGTCAGGGACAGGCCAGTACAAGCCCCAGAAGTCCCTCTGTGGCACCTCTTCAGTATAGCTGTAACTCTCGCCCCACTCACGGACCCAAGTGACACAAGTGAAAACCTCGGCAGTCAGCGCTGGAGAGATCAGTCAGAGGCGGGCCTTGCATCTGGCCGACCATGGCCCCTGGTCCCTCCCAGGTCCATCCCTGCAATGCTTAGGGGACTGCGTGGTCCTTCCAGAGTGCAGCCCTCACCCCTTCCCTCCCCTGCCACCCCCAGCATCCTGAGGAATTAACCAGCACTACAAGCCCAAACCTGCACCCTGAGACCTCATAGTGAACTGCCCCTGGTTGGCTGGGTAGCACCAGGAGGAACCCCGCCCTTACCCCATGCCTCCTGAGTGCCGCGTTCCAGGCCCACCAAGCCCCAAAACCCAGTACTCATTTCTGTTATCTTTCCTCCCCAATCATACATCTGATCCTAATGGCGGTGCATGCCCCACCTTGCTCTCTCGAGCCAGCGTCTCCATCCTCACTACATGCCTTCATTCTGTTACTGCATTTTGCAGGGAACTCGGTTCCCACCAACCCCAACCGTTCCCTGGCCATCCTAACTCTCTCCTCTGGCTAGTAGCCCCACTCCAGCCCCAATGAAGTGAAAACCGAACTTCATGTGAAGTTAGGACTGAACTGTTAGGACAGTTCAGTCCTAACTCCACCCCTAAGAAACCGCCTCTCCTTTAGCCTGCAGTATAAAGTTGGTATTATGACAAGACAGACACAAAGATCATTGTGATTCGCCACCAGACTGAGCTTGCAACCTCTGCTGCTGCTGTGCGTAGGACTCCCGCCCTCCCCTATAGCCCTCTGCTGGTCCTTTCTGCGAAACAACGGGGCCATTCTTGTTCTTGGTTTTATCCTGAGCACGGTGCCTGGTACACAGGCACTCGGATCCTTTGGGATTCATAAGTGCTTGATCTTAGTTTCCATCAAATATTTTGATTTTATTAGAGCACTTCATTTTTAATATGCAATTGGTATTTTATTGGCAAGCATGCAGAAAATACAGGAGAGTCAAAAGACAAAAATAAGCCGCTTAGAGGTTGTCCACGTAGGAGTAAACCTGTTGGAGTGTTTCTGCATCTCCTTGTTCCTCTGGGTTATTTCTCTACCAGGCTCTTTCTTCCCTCTGTGTCCTTTCCATCAGGATGTTTTCCTCAAGCCTCTGTTTTCTCGAGGCCCAAGAGATAGTACAGAAGGTAAGGTGCTTGCCTTGCACATGGCCAACCGGGTTTGATCCCCAGCATCCCACAGGGTCCTCCAAGTATCACCAGGAGTGATTCCTGAGAGCTGAGCCAGGAGTAACCCCAGAACATTGCCAGCTGTCACCCAGAAACCAAACAAACAAAACTCCCTGTACTCTCCTCTCAGCATTGTCTCTGGATGCTCTCGTCCCGCACACAACACTTCACAGGTGCTCTTTGGATGATGACTCCCCAAACTGTAACTTCTTAATTCAAGGCATTATCTCCTCAGTCCTTCTTGGGTGAAACAAATGAGCTCTGTGTGGAGGGAGGTGAGCACTCCTAGTGCAGGGCCATGGTAAGCAGAAGGCACTTCCCTTGCATATGGTCCACCCAAGTTTCATCCCCGGCACCACATATAGTCCTAAGCACCACCAAGATTTAGGATACTATTTTTGTGGCTCTCTTGAACACAGAGCCAGAAGTAAAACCTGAGCTCCACTGGATGTGGCCCCAAAACCAAATATAAAAATAAGTAGGGTCAGAGCAATAGCCCAGCAGGTAGGGCATTTGCCTTGCACGCGGCTGGCCCATGCCAGCCCGGGTTCGATCCCCGGCATCCCATATGGTCCCCCGAGCACTGCCAGGAGTAATTCTTGAGTGCAGAGCCAGGAGTAACCCCCTGAGCATCACCGGTGTGACCCAAAAAAGCAAACAAACAAACAAATAAATAAATAAATAAATAAAGCCAAGCAAATGTTCTTTCCCGGCCTCCTGGAGTTTGTCACCCAGTGAGTATGGGGGGAGACATGCTCCCCCTTCCCCTAAGCCTTTCAAGCTCCCTGAGGCAGGGTATTGCTTCCAACTTTTCAAGCCCCCTGCAGTCATAAAGCATCCAATGATTTTCTCAGCCCCTTGATGGGCTGTCACTGCAGACCCAAAATGTAAATATCACACCCACTGCACATGGTTCTGATAAACACCGTCAAAATAGATTTCTGAGTCCTTTGATGTGACACATAGTCATAAAGCTCAGTGGGACGTGGATCAGTATAGCAAAATAGAATCGCTTTTGGAAGTTAGCGGGAAAGAATCCTGTGTTGTACTAAGGAAATTGGACCCACGGCCTTGGTGGGGTACAAGTGCTCTTGTGTAAAGGAACTGAACGATGGACTGGAGAAAGGACAGATTAAGGCACAGGCCACCCTGATTTGACCCCGCACCCTCTCCTCCATCCCACTTCTGGTCCCCAGGGTACCACCCGGAATGATCCTGAGCCCAGTACCAGGAGTAAACCCTGGAGTACAGCCAGGTATGACTCCTAAACCAAACAAATAGAAGCGAAAATGAG
Source organism: Cryptotis parvus (assembly GCA_021461705.1). NCBI lineage: Eukaryota > Metazoa > Chordata > Mammalia > Eulipotyphla > Soricidae > Cryptotis > Cryptotis parvus. The sequence continues at coordinate 17,031 of JAJIBD010006531.1, read as the reverse complement.
CCCAGGACAAAGACAACAAGTGCTGGCATGGATGCAGGGAAAAGGGGACTCTCATCCCTTGTTGGTAGGAATGTCGGCTGGGACAGCCTTTTGGAAAACAATATGGACATTCCTCCAAAGACTAGAAAATGAGCTCCCATTTGACCCAGCCATACCACTCCTGGGAATATACCCTGGGAAGCCAAAAACACACAGCGGAAACACCATCTGCACTTTTATTTTCATAGCAGCACTATTCACAATAGCCAGAATCTGGAAATAACCAGAGTGCCTGAGAACTGATGACCAGATAAAGAAACTTTGGTACATCTATACAACGGAATATTATGCAGCTGTTAGGAAAACTGAAGATATGAAATTTGCCTATAAATGGATGGACACGGAGAGGCTCATGTTGAGTGAAATTAGCCAGAAGGAAAAAGACAGATATAGAATGACTGCATTTATTTGTATGACATATATACATATATATATACATATATACATACATATATATTATGATACCAATATCCAAGGTCAGGCAAAACATGAATCAGGAAGTCTTGTCAAAGGTGGAATCTACCACAAGTATGTGGGAGTCAGAGATTAGGTAAGACAGAGAAGGGAACAGTGTGCTAATAATCATTGAAAATGATAAAACCAGCCTAGAACTGAGAATAGGATATAGGCAAAAAGATACTTTATAACCTCTAAACGTATATATTGCAGTACATAATATGTGAGAGAAGAGAGAAAAAGAGAGAGAGAGAGAAAAGAGATAAAGAATCTGTGATAGAGGCAGGCTAGGGGAGGGGGGAGGAATTGGGGCTATTGGTGGTGGGAAATGGGCACTGATGGGGGGATGGGTGCTGGAACACTGTATGACCGAAACCCAAACAAAAACATCTTTGTAATTGTATATCTCACGGTTGTATAATAAAATATTTAAAATAAATAAATAAAACTTCTAGATAATAAAAAAAAATTAAAAAATAAAATTAGCCCAGGAGTGAGAACTGTTTGTTATAACTGCAAAATGGACCATTTTCTAAGATTTGCCCGAGGCCAGAAGGGTTCTTCCAAGAAGTCATGTCAGGACAGTGAATTCTTTGAACATGTAGAGAATGCAGGGGGTTGTGCACGGGGGAGCGTGGCTCTGCAGAACAGAGCAAACATAAAGATATGGTTGTGATTAGCCCCTCCCAAATGGCTTTTAGTCTATTTTCCCAATAGATAGGAACAGTTTCATAAAATGATAATCCAAGTAACAAACAGGTCTGCTCAAGGTTACTTCACGAGAGTTTCTCAGCACAGTGAACAAAGCAAATGCAAATCTCTGAATTTCAAGAAATTTGCTAGTGTCTACAAAATAGGAGCTCATTTCTGTCATCCTCGGGCATTGGTGACATCATTGGCCTCATCTATAAGCGCAGCCTTTGGAACTGAGCCTTAAAGTGAAGATGTGGAAGGGGCTAGTACACTAGCTGAAAGGTCGGTTTTACCATTGTGGTTACATCAGAGATCTCACCTCAATGCCAGCTGATGGCCCAATTTCTTTCCTACTGTTATTGGTACCGCTGGCACCACTTAGCCTGTGAAGCGCTTCCACATGGTGCTAAAGGGGTTATAAAATCATGTTATCTCTCTGGTCCCCAAAAAAATGGAGCCAGAGGGCGTTTTGTTTTGTTTTGTTTGTTTTGTTTTGTTTGGGAAACTTCTGGCTCTGCACTCAGGGATCACTCCTAGAAGGGGGTGGTGATGTCAGGGATGAGACCTGGGCTGTTTGCATGCAAGACGAGTTGCCTCACCCTCTTGACTATCTCTCCGGCCCAGAAACTTTACTATAGATCCCACACACCTTGTGGTCACTGCATCTGTACATATGAAGAACATTTTCTCTCGGGTTCTGCCATTTATTTCTAAGTTCCTTGCTTGCGTCGTAGCTGAAGCATAATGATCATTGGGATTCTTTTTATCCCAGGCTTGCTAGTTCTGTGAAGGGCTCACTTTAGTCTCTATGAAAATGTTTGGAAATTTGCCAGTTAGAAAGCCAGAAGTGATGGGGCCGGAGGCGATAGCCCAGCGGGTAGGGCGTTTGCCTTGCACGTGTGGCTGGCCCATGCCGGCCTGGGTTCAATCCCGGCATCCCATATGGTCCCCCGAGCACCGCCAGGAGTTATTCCTGAGTGCAGAGCCAGGAGAAACCCCTGAGCATTGCGGGTGTGAACCAAAAAAGAAAAAAAAAAAAAAAAAAGAAGTGTGACATAGGAAATTGGTGCTCAGTTGTTCTTTTTTTCTTTTTTTAACTAAAAAAAAAAAAAAAAAAAAAAAAACCTGCCGCTCCCTATATCCAGTCTGCACATGACAGTGCTCACATGTGGCTTTGGGTGATGCTGTCTTCTTCCCATTGGTGTAACTCCGGTGACACTTCCCTGCTAGGACCTGGAGCCCTGTGCCACCCCCAGTCACTGAAGGGATGCTACAAAGACAGCAGGATCAAGATAAATCCTGCTCTCTCTCTCTCTCTCTCTCTCTCTCTCTATATATATATATATATATATATATATATATCTTTTTTTTGCTTTATGGGTCACACCAGGTGATGCTCAGTGGTTACTCTTGGCTCTACACACAGGAATTACTCCTGGCAGTGCTCAGGGGACCACATGGGATGCCGGGATCTAACTTAGGTCAGCCGCATGCAAGGCAAATGCCCTACCCACTGTAGCAATAGCTCTGGCCTCCAAGACAGGTCCTGCTTTTCTAGAGCTCCCCCTCCCACAGCCAAAGCAAGCAGCAGCCAACCGGGTAGTGACACATTGGTTGTCATGTGCACAAGCAAACCAACAAGAACTTTGATAGAAAATACTGGGGGTGGGCTAGGGAGACTACAGGTACGGTTCTTGAGCCCACATGGGTTCTGTCCCTGGTACCGAATATGCCCTCCAAGCCCAATCAGGAGTAGTCCCTGAGCACGGAGCCAGGAGTAGCATCACCTATTGTGACCCCCCCACCAAAACAAACCCCCTTCAAAAATCTTGGTGGTCCTGGAAGTCTTTCACTCTTTGAAAAATGAGATGATGCTATTTTAGTTTGTCTAGGCTGCCATGCTGAGTACCTTCCAGGGAGGTGATTCGCAAAACAGAGACGTGTGGCCTGAAAATGCGGAAGGTGGTGATGTTCAAGATCCGACCTTCTGGGCCAGAGCAATAGTACAGAGAGTTGGACACCTGCCTTGCACGCGGCTGACCCAGATTCAATCCCTGGCATCCCATATGATCCCCTGAGCCACCAGGAGGGAGTCCTAAGTTCAGAGCCAGGGGTAACCCCTGAGCATTGCTGGGTGTGGTCCCCAAACAAACCAAGACCAAGCCTTCTGAGGCTGGGGTGGGGAAGTGGAGGGTGGGGTCTGCACAGGTATTCGATCTAACAAACACATTGCCCCCATCCTTGTGTTCTCTCTGGGTGTTGGTCTGTGTCCAAATTTCCTCTTTTGTAAAGACACTAGTCATACTGGATTATGGGCCCACCCTACTCCAGTATGACCTCACCCTAATTACAGCTGTAGACTCATTTCCCCAAATTCTCAGAGTCTGAGGTACAGTGGGGTAAGGCCTCGAATCTCTGAATGTGGGAGGAACCTGGTGTTACTCATGACAGGTACTGATGATTTGATGAAGCCCCAGGCAGAGGAAAAAAACTGGGCACAAAAGGCCTGGCGGGCCAAAAAAATAGAGGGGGAAGGGGGCGTGTTGTGGGCAGTTTGCTAGTCCAAATAGTGGAGCACATGCCTCGCATGGGTGAGGCCCTGAGTTTAATGCCGAGCACTTCCAGCTGTGGCTCTGGTGGTTCCAAGCTTCACCAGACTCAAGGACTATCCAGTCAGGCCCACACTATTGACTGGACATTGCTGGGTGTGACTGAACATTTATCCCACTAAATAAATAAATAAAAAAGGAATAAGCAAGGTAATTGGCATATTCTGGGGGCTGGAGCACTAGCACAACGCCTTGCACGCAGTCAACCCGGGTTCAATCTCCGGCATCCCATATGATCCCCGAGCATCGCCAGGAGTAATTCCTGAGTGGAGAGCCAGAAGTAACCCCTGAGCATTGCCAGGTGTGACCCCCAAAAAAAAGCAAAAAAAAAATTGGCACATTCTGGGCTCAGAAGAAGGTAATCATGATGTCAGCGCTGCGACTGGCAGTTCATACAAGGGCAGACCCGGGACATGACTCAGCGGTGGGCGCTGCCTTGCATGCAAGAGGCTGGGGGTTGACCCCCAGTGTAACCCCCAGGTGAGAGGGGCCAGATCAAGGAGTTTCTCTTTTATTCTAAGATTGATGGGGAAGGTTTTTCTTGCTTTTTTTTTTGGGGGGTGTCACACCCGGCAATGCTCAGGGGTTTCTTCTGGCCCTGCACTCAGGAATCACTCCTGGCAGTGCTCTGGGGACTGTATGGGATGCCGGGGATCGAACCCTGGCTGGCAGCGGCTGACTGCATGCAAGGCAAATGCCCTACCCACTGGACTATCGCTTCGGCCCTGTTGGGGAAGATTTTAAAGCATTCTGTGGCCTTAAAAAGACACACTTTTTAAGTGGTGTAATACAATATATAATATATTATTATATAAAAAATAATATATATTTCCAGGGCGCCCACATGGCCCAGTGGCAGGACTTCCTGCCTGGTAAGTATGAGGTCACGAGTTCAATTCCAGGGCCACTCACATGCTCTGATCGTGGCCCCCACAACTCTGCTATTTGGAAAACCCATTACAACAACCAAGCGAGACATCTCCAGCACACAATAGCCACATGTGTGCAAGCACCAAAACTAAACATGCACAAACCCTAGTGAACATCACAAGCAGATGGAGCACCTTGCTGTGTTATTGCAACAACCAAGGGATGAGGGACGATATTTATTCTCTTTTAAATGTCTCTGATATTTCTTCACAAATGAAATCAAATGTCACTTTATTTTATTTATACTGGGAAACAAATGTATTAAATAAAAAAAGATCTGTGAATGTATGCATTTCAGCTGTCCTTTTGGGTTCACACTGTTTTCCTCAGACAGTGTTGAATGAGCAGCGATGACTTTTTCAGAGATTGTGTCACCACAAAATTGATATTTGTTCCAAAAACATAAGGATGGGTGATAGTACAGTAGGCAGTGTTTATCTTTGCATGTGGCTGACCCAGGTTCAATTTCCAGCATCCCATAATGGTCCCCCAAGTACCACCAGGAGAGATCCTTAAGAGCAGAGTCAGGAGTAAGCCCTAAGCATAGCTCAGTGTGGCCCCAAAACAATACAAAACCCAAAAAAGTCCCAAAATTGTAAGGACTGTAAAGGCATTTCACTTCTTTGATTTCTAAAAATGTTCAGATTTTTTTCTTTCACCAGAAACGCCTTGTGTAATAGTTTCCAGACAACTGAGTTTCATTGGCAGAACAATCAGCAAGAGCAAAACTTCATGAGTTGCCTTGAGTGTTTTGTAATATGAAAGCAAATATTGGTTTAAACACCCCATACATACTTTCTTAACCTCAAACTGTGGGCCCTGGTTTTCAGCACCATCTCTCTCCTGTCAATCAAACATTGCTCCTTTAAAAAAATACACATTATTAAGGTTCTCAGTAAGATTGCACTGGAGGGGAAGGTCCAGTCCTCTAAATTTTTTTAAGGAGAAGAAAAAGGAAGAAAAAAAAGGAAAAGGGGGCAGGGAGGGTGCATGTATAGTCTTACCAGCATGGCAGACCAGGATTTAATTTCAGGCACCACATATGGTTCCCGGATTGCCACCGGGAGTAGTCCCTGAGCACAGAGCCAGGAGAAATCCCTGAGCACTGCTTGCTGTGACCCAAACTTCCCTCCAAACATAAAAAGTTAACCAAGACGGAAGAGAGCATAGCAGGTGAAGCACCTGCCTTGCATGCGGCCAACCGCTTTTCATTCCTTGGCACTCCATCTGGTCCCCGCGCCTCCAGGAGTGATTCCTGAGTGCAGAGCGAGAAGTGAGCCCTGAGCACAGCCAGGTGTGGCCAAAAAATCAAAACAAAATTTAGGGACCAGAGCCATAGCACAGGTAGGGTGTTTGCCTTGCACATGGCCCACCCGGGTTCGATCCCCAGCATCCCATATGGTCCCCCGAGCACTGCTAGGAGTAATTCCTGAGCGAAGAGCCAGGAGTAACCCCTGAGCATCACTGGGTGTGACCCAAAAAAGCAAAAAAAAAAAAAAAAAAAATCAAAAACAAAATTTAAAGAACAAATCCAAGTGAGCAGGAGTGGTGGAAGGGTAGAGATTTTTTACTCCAACCATGAGTAAAAACCTCCAAGGTTGAAGACGAGAAAAAAAAAACCCTACATCAACAGTATAACTTAGTGCTGTGCAAGCGTTATTGCTAAATTCACCTTAGGTGGATGGACAGAACTAGCCCCTAAACAGGACCAACAATAGAGGCGCTTTATCTCTAGAGCTGCTCTGCGGACTCCAGCTGCCATTTCCAGCTTGGCGAGAACTTCTGATCTTCTCAGTACTGCAGAGGCAACAGAATCCACACCACTGGTTTCTGCGCACAGGCAGCTGATGCCACACTTCTGGGCTCTTAGCACAAAGCGTTTCTGCTTCATTGAGAAATTGGAAGAACATTATCTCAAGCCCTGCCATTTTCAGAAAGCACATAAAAACTTAACCACATTAGATACCTAACCTTTTATCAAGAGCTTTGCTTATGGTGAACTTAAGATAAATATAAGAATGGGAGGTATTTGTGCCGCCTGGGGGTGAAAGAAACATAAAATTTTGTGTATGCAATAAAACCACCCCCAATAGTGTTCTTGTAAGTAGGACCAAAGAGGGATGAGAGTTCAAATGCTTTGCATGCTGGGGGTACAAATGCGAGTTTGATCCCTGGCAATACATGGTCCCCCTGAACACCACTGGGCATGACCTTGAGCATCTCAGGGTATGACAGAAAAAAGAGAGGGAGGGAGACCAAGGAGTACTAAATCAATACACCAATAGTGGCCGTCTTTTCAGTACTGAAACCATGGATGATATATTTTCTATCGGAAAATGAATATGGGGGAAGAGAGATAGTAGGTAGATGTTTGCCTTGAACTAGGTCAAACTGTCTTTGATTCCTGGCACCCTATATAGTCCTCCAATAACCACCAAGAGTGATCCCTGAGCACAGACCCAGAGTAAGCCTGAGCACTGCTGGGTGTGGCTCAACAACAAAACATTAACATTTTCACAGCTAAATTTTACTTTGTTCATGCAAAAAATCGATTGGGGCCTACTTTACAGTGCTCAGGGCTTGCTCCTGGCTCTGTCAGTAATCACTCCTGCTAGTCCTTTTTGGGACCATATGTGATGCAAGAGATTAAATTCCCATTGACTGTGTGCAAGGTAAGCACCTTATCTACTGTACTATTTCTCCAGCCCTAATGTGAAATCTTTTTTAAAAAATAATTTATTATACCACCGTGAGATGTACAATTATTCATGTTTGAGTTTCAGTTCTACAGTGTTCTAGCACCCATCTCTCCACCCGTGCCCATTTCCCACCATCAATGTCCCCACTTCCCTCTCCCTTCCCCCCAGCTTGCCTGCCTCCATGGCAGGTTCTTTATCTCTTCTCTCTCTCTCTCTCTCTCTCTCTCTCTCTCTGTCTCTCTCTTTTCTTGCTTCCCCTTACACATTGTGGATTGTAATGCATACATTTAGGGGGTTATGTGTACCTTTTTTGCCTATATTCAATGCTCAGTTCTCGGATGGTAGCATCATTTTCAATGATTATCAGACACTGTTCCTTCTCTGTCTTACCTAGCCTCTGACTTCCACACATTTGTAGTATACCAGGTTTTGAGATATCACGCAGGCACACGCCATGGGGATCAAGCTGTGTCCAGCTGTGGAGTCCAGACCAGAGGATGACTATGGTTGTGTTATGCAAGGTTTTCTGACTTCTGGGAGCCTGGCGGAGGTCAGGCCAAGGAGCAAAAACCTGCCCACGTCCCAAGATGCCCCATCAGTATAGCACAGGGGCGGGCAGGCAGAGACTCCGCCCTGCACCTGAATACCTGGTGTCCGCCAAGAGCCCCAGCAGCAGTTCTGGGCTTAGCTCCCCAGGCCTTTGTGGAGGAAGCCGGGGTAGGGAGAAGTGGCCCCAGTCCAGGCTCCCTAAAAACCTGGTTGGTGTAGTCGCTGAGTCCCGCATGACTGGGCTTGGATTCAGCTTCTCTTTTTGGGTCGAGTTGTGTCCAGCTGTGGAGTCCGGACCAGAGGGTGACTGTGGTTGTGTTGTGTGGGATTTTCTGACTTCTTCTGTTCTTGAATTTACTTTCTAAGTTTCTAGAACATTATTGGTTCCACTAGTTTGATGTACCACACGGCCACTTGTGGCCGTGCAACTCAGAGAAAGCCAAATGGAAGCTCTCCCCCATGTGTCTAAGACTCTGCATGATGGGCGGTAGTCCTGAGGCAGTTTGTGGGTGGTGCCCCCAGGCCTCCCAGATGGGACAGAGAGGGGCAGGGGGTGCCCAGCTCCATCTCAATGTCATCTATACAGGAGTGTATAGATTTATTCTATCTGAATGTCCAGTGACTTTCGCCTCTGAGAACTGCCTACCTGGGCTTGAACTCAGCTGCTTTGCTGAGCCTGGCTTGAGATCAGCTTCTCTCTTGGGTGGGGCTCTGATGAGCTGTAGAGTCCGGACAGTGAAAATGGCGGCTATTATGGTGAGCAAATTTCATCTGGCTGCTTCTGATACCCTACTGAGGTGATGGGCCAGGACTAAAACCCATCTTCCCTCCTGGGCACCTCATGGTCAGCTTAGCTAGGGGAGAGCCGGATGGCAGCTCTCCCTCATGTGTCTGAGTCTCTGCATGATGCTTGATAGCCCTAATGTAAAAATCTTAATATTTTAGAGACAATTTTACAAAAATGCTTTTTTGAGATGTTTATAATTTTTATATAGTTGCTTATAAGTTATAGCTAGTTTCATTAATAGTACAACCTGGGCTGGAGTGATAGTACAGGAGGTAGGGTGTTAGCCTTCATGCAGCCGACCGGGTTCAATCCTGGTATCCCATGTGTTCCCCATGCACCTCCAGAGTAATTCCTAAGTACAGAGCCAGGAGTGACCCCTGAGCACCACAAGGTGTAACCAAAAAAACTAAAAAATTGATTTAGGTGTTTGTTTTTTCAGCTACACCCAGTGTTCAGGGCTCACTCCCTGGCTCTTCACTCAAGAATCACTACTGGTGATGCTCAGGAGGTCATATAGAACCCAGGTCAGCTGCATGCAAGACAAGCACTTACCTGCTGTACTATCTCTCTGACCCAAAAAGCATTTCAATTTTATCTTAGCTATTGAAACATTAACTCCCAAGGTGACATAAGAATAAACCTATAAACTCCTGTGTCCTGATCAACAATGACTTACAAGAATAAATCTATACACTCCTGTGTCCAGATCAAAGGTGATCTATAAAAACAAACCTACAAACTCCCATGACCACATCAAAGATAACTTATAAGAATAAATCTGTAAACTCCTATGTCCAGATCAAAGGTGACTTATAAGAACAAACCTATAAATTCCTATGTTCAGATCAAAGGTGACTAATAAGAACAAAACTATAAACTCCTATGTCTAGATCAAAGGTGAATTATAAGAATAAACCTATAAACTCCCATGTCCAGATCAATACCTAGTGACACATCCCCTGAATGTTATTAATATTTAAACTTTTGCTTTGATTCATTTCATATCTTAAATGTTATTTGAAAAAAGATTAAGTAGTCAGAGAAATCTCCAATAAAGACTGTTTGGGGAGAATGTTTCACCACATCTGGCAGTGCTTGGGGCCTTGGGTCACTCCCAGTGGTGCTGAAGAGACCCCAGGGTGTTGGGGCTCGGAACCTGGGCCTCCCTACTTGTAAAGCATATGCAAGTTTTTTTCATCAGGCCCAACCCACTGTACTGTCTCTCTGCCTCTCCCACCCCTCTTTAAGATCTTTCCGGCCCATAAAGAATATTTTAATGATAAATTGTTCTTTCATTTATATGTAAATTTCAGTTACCAATTTCCTAACTATCAAACTCAAATCCTTAGATCTCTGACATGAATAAAGATTCAGAGAAAATGACCCAGCTTTTGTACTAGGTTGGGTTGTTTCTTTCTTTCCTCCCTTTCTTCTTACTGACACTTTCATATTTAGTCATCATATTTCCTATTTTGCTTGCTCAATTTCCACATTCAACTAGGTTAGCAGAAGGGGAGAGATAGCTCTCATTTGAAGTCAAAAGAGTTTTTCTTTTTTTCTGAAAGTATTTTTAACTTGCTCTTTTTGATTGTTGTATAATGTCCCATAAAATGGCCAAATCACAATTTATTCAATCATTTGGTCATACAGATTTTTCCAACTTTATCACCACAAATAAATTTCTAATGTTCTCCAATAGTCAGGTATTACCTAAGTTAGAAAAAAGCATAATTTAAAAAATACAGGTGAGAGAGAGAGAGAGAGAGAGAGAGAGAGAGAGAGAGAAAACCCCATAGCAAGTCAGATACTTATCTTGCACTCAGCTGACCTGGGTTAGATCCTGGCACTACGTAGGGTCCCCAGGGTGGTGCTCTGGCAGTACCTGCTCCTGCTCCTCCTAAGCACCACCTGAGTATTCACTGAGCACAGAGTACCTGAGTACCACCAGGTATGGCCCCCCAAACCCTAAATAAATAAAGTACATAAATAAAATGCCAAAAGAGAACATCATTACAAATATACAACTGTTCAATGACCAGATTTAAAAATGAAAAAGAGTCTATTCAAGCCTTGCCCGCCTTTGGAGTGTGGACACATATCACACTGCCTTGGGATCAACTATTCACCCTTGAACTGGAGCGATAGTAAAAGGCAGAGCATTTGCCTTGCATGCAGCTGACTGGGTTCAATCCCCGGCATCCCATATCATCCCCCAAGCAATTTCAGGAGTAATTGCTGAGTGCAGAGCCAGGAGTAACCCCTGAGCATTGCAGGGTGTGACCCCAAAAGAAATCAAAATAATTCCTTTTCACTCTTATTAAGAACCAGCTCTCATTCTCTCTTTCTCCTTCAGACTGCAGAAAAAAAATGTCCCAGCCGCACACAACACAGAGTGCTCTAATGGCTTTTGGTGTGACTCCTGAACCAAAACTCTAAACAAAACAGTCATTAAGGGACCTTGAGAGTGCTGGTAGTAAGGTGCTTGCCTCGCATGCAGCAGACCCTGGTTTGAATCTTTGTCCTTTAGGATAGTCCCCTGAGCACCTGGGGGTGGGGGGGAGCACTTCTGAATACAGAGCCACGAAGAGCCCCTGTGCAATGTTAGCTGGACCCCCACTCACCACCCCACCACCTCCCAAGAAACAACCAATCAAGATTGAAGGATGGACATTTCCCATGTGCAAAACATTCTTTTTTATTGTGGGGAGTGGGGTTGGGCCACACCCTGCAGTGCTCAGGGCTCCCCTGGCTTTATGCTCAGAGATCATTCCTGGCAGGGCTCAGGGGAACCATATGTGGAGCTGAGGGAAGGAATCCAGGTCAACCATGTATAAGGCAAACACCTACACACTGGGTTTTTTGTTTTTGTTTTTTTTTTTTTTTTTTTTTTGCTTTTTGGGTCATACCCGGCGATGCTCAGGGGGTTACTCCTGGCTCTGCACTCAGGAATTACTCCTGGCGGTGCTCGGGGACCATATGGGATGCCGGGATCGAACCCTGGCCGGGTATGGGCCAGCCGCGTGCAAGGCAAACGCCCTACCCGCTGGGCTATCACTCCGGCCCCACCTACACACTGTTCTATCAGCCCAGCTCCAGATTTTTCTGAAATGATTATGCACCGCCTCAGAACTATGCATACAGCCTTATTTTTAAACCATAAGAAAGGTGATCTTTATTCTTATCCCATTGTCAATGGCCTCCCCAAGATGAGCTCGGGGAGAGGGGCCCATGCACCTCTTTGTGGACTCTCAGCCAACCAGATCGGTGGTCCAGGGCAAGGCCTGAGGATGCCCACTGCTTGGGCCCTGTGGTGCCAGGGATTACCCAGACAACCAGGGACAGGGAGCTCAGGGGCCTTCAGGGTTGCACCTGGCAATGCTCGGGGACCCTGGAATGCCAGAGACAGAACCTGGGTCAATCATTGTGAGGAAGATGATTGCTAAGAGAGAACATCCCAGCATGTTCCTTAACTGCTGTTTCCCATCCCCTATCTTTGGTGGGATGGTAGGAGTGTTTGGGGACACACCCAGCTGTGCTCAGAAATTGCTCCTTGATCTGTGCTCAGGAATTCTCCTGGCCTTGCTTAAGGGGACCACATGGGTGCCAGGGATCAAGCCTGGGTCAGCAGCGTGCAAGGCAAAAGCCCTACCCACTGTACTGTTGCTGCAGCTCCAAAATCTCCTATATTTGGAGGTAGAAAGTATTCTGAATCTCAAAAGAGTATCTGCATTTGTGTGTATGAGAAAGACACACACACACAGAGAGAGAGAGAGAGAGAGAGAGAGAGAGAGAGAGAGAGAGAGAGAGAGGCGCACCTGCCCTGGATACTTATTTATAAATAGATTATCTTGACTCTGTGTTTATAGCACTGCCTTCTGACAATAGTGCTTTATAACTCAGAGCCACCCACTAGATGCAGACAGAAACTCTTGCAGACGGACTTGCATTGCAGTGGCTGTGGGTATAGCCAGCTCCTTCCAGTGTAAGAGCCCCCCAGCACCCGCTCCCCCTCTACCTCCGCCATCTCACTAATGAGGAAGAGTTTCTGCACTCTAAGACTTCTCTGCTTTTTCCTGATAAACCCTCCAAGAGTTAGTGGTGGAGAGATACTAAGGCTGGGGTGGGGAGGGTGTTATATGCCAAAACACTATGAATCAGATTAGCCTCCTCCCATATTAGTTTTTAAAGGACCAAGGCCTTATTTCTGGGCAGGCTGGAGGGGCTCATTGGAAGTGGTCATCCTGTGAAGTTGGTCCACGCAAACAGTCTGACTGAACTCTCCATGTCCCTGATAGCCGCACATGTCAGCCAACCACCCATCGCCTCAGGAGAAGCATACCTGAGGCCTGGGCTCTGTCCTTCTTCTGAGAACTTCTTCACCAGGAAACAGATGTTCATTACCCCAGCACGACACTGACCTCAGTCAAGCACTGTAGTAATGAGTCATAAATAGCAAATAATGGAGCACGCACAAAGGTATATCCAGAAGGACAGCTCGGGAGATTCTCCGCACACATCGCAGGATTTGAGTTCTGCTTTACAGAATAGGTAGAGGGAGCTGGGGCAATTGTAGTGTTTAGTTTGCCCTGGGTTCAATCCCCTCATCCAAATAGTCCCCTGTGCATGGCCAGGAGTAATTCCTGAGTGCAGAGCCAGGAGTAAGCCCTGAGCATCCCTGGGGTATGTCCCCAAAACAAAAACAAAGTTTAAAATAAAGAATAAGAGATTAACAATGTGTAAGAGGAGAAAGAGAGAGAGAGAGAGAGAGAGAGAGAGGAGAGGAGAGGAGAGGAGAGGAGAGAGGAGGGGAGAGGGGAGAGGGAGGGGGGGGGGGGGGGGGGGAGGGGGGGGGGAGGGGAAAGGATAAGTGCCTGCTATAGAGGCAGGCCAGGGAGAGAGGGAGGGAATGTAGATGCATTGGTGGTGGGAACAGGACACTGGTGGAGAGGCAGGTGCTGGAACAATGTATGACTGAAACCCAATCATTGTGTATCACACGGTGGTATAATAAAAAAATTTTTAAAAAGAATAAGAGGCTAGAGATGTAGGGTAGGAGATAACCACTTGCCTTGCATGTGGCGGTGTGGCCATGAGCAGGGTCTCATTCCAGCACCAACCATGTGTGGTCCCAAAACAAAACAAAACGAAAAAATAAGACAATGGTTTAGGGCCATAGAAATAGTATAGGAGTTAAGGTGTGCCAACCTCTGGGACGACACCATTTCAAGCCCCTGTGGAGTGTTTTCTCCTCCAAAACAATTAATTACTTTTTCACTTGACATCCCAGTTATTTGTCAATTTGCTCGAGCAGGTGACAGTAAAGTTTCCGTTTGTCCCTGTCATGTGCCAGTGTAGCCCAAGGGCATCTGCTTGCTCCAGGAATACGAAGAGCCTCAAAATGTTCGCTCAAGGTTTTGATGAAGAAATCTAACCATCTTGTAGGTGAGCGGCCACGTGATCTTTTGACATCCGGTGGGATCCAGTCAGTAACGACTAAGTCCAGCGGTTATCCCCAAGTTGCATTACATGTCCAGCCCATCTGATTTTTGACGCCTTGGCAAATGAGACAGTGTCCCTGACTCTCAATCATTGAAGGAGATCAGAACTACAGATTCCTTCTCTCTCACTTGAGTGAGGCATGATATTCCAAGCATAGGTCTTTCGATTCCTCTTTGGAGACCCGAATAGCATTCTTCATCCTGCTTCAGTAGGGGCCCAGGTCTCTGAGGCGTATGTTAATGCACGGAGAACAGTGGAGTCTAAGAAATGTGCCTAGAGCCAGAGGTTCTTTGTCCTTTTAGCTATTTCTTCGATGTTCTTGAAAGCGTTCCACACCACTCTCTTCCTCCTGTGCAGCTCAGGTGCTAGGTCGCTCATCATGTTGAGTTCTCCACCTAGGTACACATAACTGCTGCATTCAGAGATGTCTGTTCCATTGAGAGTGAATGGAGCCTCTGGAACTAGTCTGTTTTTCATGAACATTGTTTTGTTGAGATTCAGCTGTAGACCTACCTTTCCACATTCACGGTCGAAGTCAGCCAGCCATTTGTGCCGCTTGGCTAATGTTTGGTGTTATTAGGAACGATGTCATCAGCGAAGCAGAGGTGGTGTAGTTGCCAACCATCTATCTTCACTCCCACTCCTTCCCATTCTAATTGTCACATGATGTTCTCGAAGAGATGGCACTGAAGAGATTCAGTGAAATGGCATCACTCTGCCGAGCCCCCTTTATTTTGACAATAATGATCACTTCCTTGTATAATGGTGAGATCCTGATGGTGAATCCGTAATACAGCTCATGAAGGATCTTGATGTATTGAGTTTGAACGCCCTGTTTGGGTAGGTCTTCGATTACTGCTTCAGTCTCAACAGAATCAAAGGCTTTCTTGAAATCAGTGAACATTAGACAGAGCACATCTTGTACTCCCCTACAAACCTCAATGAGCATGGTTACTGTGTGAATATGGTCGATTGTGCTGAATCCTTTAGTGGAAGCCAGCTTGCTCACCTGGTTGTCCTTTGTCTAATGTTCTGCCAATCCTGCTCAGGATAACTCGAGAGTGAACATCTTGTAGATGATGGACAATAGACAGATTGGGCCATAGTTTCAAATGTCGGCCCTATGAAAGCAGGATGAGAATGCTATTCAGGTCTCCCAAAAGAGGAATCGAAAGAGCTATGCTTGGAATATATTCCATCTCTCAAGTGAGAGATGGAATCCGGAGTTCCAACCTCCATCAACAATCCAGAGTCAAGGATGCTGTCTCATTTGCCAAGGCATCGAATATCAGATGGGTTGGACATGTAATGTGATTTGTAGATGACCACTACACTAGAGCCATTACCAACGGGATCCCATGGGACGTCAAAAGATCAGGTGGCCGCCCCACCTACAAGATGGTCAGACTTCTTCATCAAGACCCTGAGAAATGGTTTGAGGCACTTTGTATTCCTCGAGCAAGCAGATGCCATTGGCTAAACTGGCACGTGACCAGGACAAATGGAAACATTACTGATCCCACTCCCGAAGCAAATTGGAATAATGGAATAACAAGTGATCAAGGTGATCATGCTTTATGGTATTCAATTGTATCACTTGTCTTCCCATTGTTCATTGATTTGCTCGAAGCAGGCACCAGTAACATCTCCATATGTCCTGTCACATGATAGTGTAGCCCAAGGGCATCTGCACTCCAGAAGCATAAAGAGCCTCAAACCATTCCATCAGGTCATGGGAATGAGGTCTAGTTGTTTACTGGTATTTGGCATATCAAATACGACACGGGTAGCTTGCCAGGCTCTGCCATGCGGGTGGGATACTCTTGTAGTAGCCTCTCATCTCATGCATTTATTGATGAACTGTGTGGCTGCAAAGTGACTGAGCAAGCCAGGCTTGTAATCAGCTCTTCTGCTGGTTGGAGCTCTGACAAACTGGGGAGTCCAGATGTGGAAAATGGCGGCCCTGATGGTGTGGGGGGTTCCTCTGGCGTTTTGCAAGACTCTGCTGGGGTGGCGGACCAAGGCAAGAACCTGCCTTCCCTCCCGGGTGCCTCATGATAAGCTGGGCACAGGGGGGGAGCTGGTAGCAGCTCTGCCCCGTGTATGTAAGTTTCTGGATCAGGCATACCTGGGCTGGGCTTGAAAAAGACTGCTGCAGGGTGGGACTTTGATGAGCCGGGCTTGTGATCAGCTCTTCTGCTGGGTGGAGCTCTGACGAGCTGGGGAGTCTGGATGTGGAAAATGACGTAGATATTAATATTTCAGGCATACACCTAACAGCAGAATGAAATATTACCTCCCTTCACCATTGTCCCTAGGTAAACGCCTCTACACACAGACACACACAGACACAGACACAGACACACAGACACACAGACACACACACAAAACACACACACACATACACACATTTTTCAGGTTCAATTCCAGTCATAATCTCAGGGTTTGTTTTCATGAGCCAGTGTCAATTTTATAAAAGGCTCTATCATTTAAATAAAATTGGGGGGCCGGAGCAATAGTAAGTTTATAGTAAGCTGCATTTGCCTTGTATGCAGCTGACCCAGGTTTGATCCCTGGCATCCCATTGGTCCCTTGAGTACTGCCAAGATTAATTCCTAAGTGCAGAGTCAGGAGTCACCCCTGAGCATCGTCCACTGTGACCCAGAGAGAAAAAATATATATATACTTTTTATTAGGATACCATGATTTACAAATTTATTCATAGTAGAGTTTTCTGCATAAGATGTTCCACCACAAGTGTCAACTTCCC